>WSYH01013304.1:0-17286 GCA_036426205.1 Ascaphus truei
CAGAGAGACACACCCACAGACAGAGACACACCACAGACAGAGGACACGAACCACCCACAGACAGAGAGAACACACAGACAGAGGACACACCCACAGACAGAGAGACACCCCACAGACAGAGACAGACACCACAGACAGAGACACACCACAGACAGAGACACACCCGACAGAGAACCCCAGAAAGAGACACCACCACAGACACCCCACAGACAAGAGACACACCCCCAGACAGAGACACACCCCCAGACAGAGACACACCCACAGACACCCCCAGACAGAGACACACCCCCAGACAGAGACACACCCACAGACACCCCCAGACAGAGACACACAGACAGACACACACAGACAGACACACACAGACAGAGACACACAGACAGAGACACACAGACAGAGACACACAGACAGAGACACACAGACAGAGACACACAGACAGAGACACACACAGACAGTAAGTGCACTGCATTGCTCCGAGGTGTTTAAGCTTCCTGGTTTGGTTTCGGTGCAGACTTTCCTGTAAACACAGTCGTGCTTTGCATCAACTCAACTCGACTTCCCCCCCCCCCCCCACCCACCCACCCCAACACCCTGCTCTGAACTACCCAATATCTCACACATTTACAATGCGCCTCGCCATCGTTCCCAGTGTAATAACCCTGGTGCTGCTGTGTTCCTGTAACCGTTTCCTCCCACGAAATGTAATAACTTAAGAGGAGATTCGTGGAAGGACTCGGGAGCGATGGCGGTGAAGCCTGCGCCCACCCGGCCCCCCCTGGGCGAAGAGGAGGAATCCCAGCTACGTGCTGGTGATGGGCAGGTGGAAATCCTTGTGGTCGAAGATCAGTGGTCTCGTGGGAGGAGTGGGGTCTTTGTCCGCCCTGTGCAGGAGCTTGAAGAGGCCGGTCCCGATGTTCATAGGGATGCCCATTATAATGCATTCGGAGACCCCTGCAGGGAGAGAGAGGAGTGTGAAACCCAGGGCGCGTGGCTGGCCAGGTCTGCGTGTTCATGGGACAGCTCCGTGATCACGTCGCACCTCTATAGGTGACACAGTGTCAGGCCTGAGGGCGTATGAGCTTCTCATGGTCTCTCCTCTCTGCTGTTATTTACACATGCAATGCATGGTGCACGTTTTGGGGGGGGATGGGGGGGGGCAGGAAAACATTTTTCTCGCACCAAATTGCTCCTTAATTTGCATTCCTGGTTTATGCTGCGGCACATTGAGTATTCATCTATATATTATTTTCTGTATCAATTCCAAAGAGAATTACAATAAAAAGCCATTTGCTTCCCCCACGTCCCTACCAAAAATATATTTCAGGGGCGCATCTCACGTTTAGGCCCTTATTCTATAGCATTGCCAAGGGAGCGTTCGTGAGACCGCGCTGCATCTGCGTTATCGAATAAGAGCCTTAAAAATGCACTTCCACTTTGATGGACATAGCCATTACGGCAGCAAAACGTTAAAGATCCTATGTTTAATTTAATAAATCAGTTCTGTAGTATTAGATAAATACGGTATGCATTATTTTTCAACTCCTTTGGCTGCTACAGCAACCATTTAGAAAGTCATATCCACTGCCTCTTTGGAAACAGGCTTTGACACACCTTTATGAGCTCTGCCCGTTGGCAGCAAAGTATCACAAACAGATATGTTGCTGTGTTCCAAAAGTAGACTGTATTACTTGAAAGCTATAACAATAATGTGTAACCACTTGGTAATATCAGCTGCAGCATTCGAGGAGTGCAGACAAAGTTAGAAGGCGGCCATTTCCTGAAGAACACATCAGGAATGTTACAGATTTATTACAGGAGCCCCAAGCGATTGCCAGCGTAGTAAGAATGTAGAATATACATTGCCGCACGCTTTACTGTACAAATAAGAAAAGAGAGGGGGCGGTGGGTGGTGTAGTATATCTGCTTTAGAAAAACGACGTGTACACATTCCTGATCACTGCGGCATGGAGACCTGCAGCGTCAGCGCCATACAGAAGCTGCCACGTGTGTACAGATGTAGGGTAACATTGTTGCAACCCGTGGCGGATAGCCCCGCCCCCTTCTAACACACGGCTGCTGATTCAAAAAATGGCACTTCTTCCCGCTGGTGCGTTGTGTACGTCCCGCCGGGGCCGCAATAATGCTGGCTGCATCTGTATCTACTTTGTATTTTTATTAGCAGGGTGGGCAACTCCAGTCTCAATGGCTCCCAACAGGTCAGGTTTTCAGGATATCCCTGCTTCAGCACAAGTGGCTCAATCAGTGGCTCAGTCCTCGACTGAAGCAGGGATATCCTGAAAACCTGGCCCGTTGGGGCCTGCTGGGAGTTGGCCGCCCCTGTCTTACAGTGTCCAGGTTATTCAGAACCACAACCCAGCCCCTGAATCCTTCTCCTCACCGCAAACCGAATCCTTCTGCCCGAAATAGGCCGCGTCAAACAGGTGGTCGGCCGTCTTCTCGAAGGAAGCGAGCATCAAGACACTCTCCTTCATTTTCGCCAGGCCAAAGCGAGTGATACCCAGCACCTCACCCTACACACGGGAGGAGAGAGAGACACGGGAGGAGAGAGAGAGGCATACGGGAGGAGAGAGAGAGGCACACGGGAGGAGACGCAACACACGGAGGAAGAGAAAATACGGGAGGAGAGAGAGTTGATATGAAGAGCCATGAGGAACCACACAACCGGCTTAGAGACATGGGAGAGTTGGGAGAGACCCTGTGCCACTAGACATAGCACCAGTCACGCTCCAAGGTGACATGGGAGAGTTGGGAGCGACCCTGTGCCACTAGACATAGCACCAGTCACGCTCCAAGGTGACCTGGGACAGCTGGGAGCGACCCAGTGCCACTAGACCTAGCTCCAGTCACGCTCCAAGGTGACCTGGGAGAGACCCTGTGCCACTAGACCTAGCACCAGTCACGCTCCAAGGTGACCTGGGACAGCTAGGAGCGACCCTGTGCCACCAGACCCGGTCCTCACCTTGTAGGACATGAGATCTCCCAGCAGCATGACGTGACGACGGTCGATGCTCATGCCGTGGTTCACCATGGTGTACTGGATCTCGTTAATGATGGTGGAGCGGGCGGCTTCGATACCGAGAGTCTTCTCCACCTGGCAAACGACCGGGAGGAGGGGGGGGGGGGGGGGGGGGAAAAGAGAGTACAAATTAGGCAGCCTGTGTTTTATAGATACATTGTTTCACAATGAACCCGAGGGCTGGAAGCCCCAACACCATCCTATTGCTGAAGGCCCCGTTGGCAGCAAGAGAGTTACCAATACTAATTGGGAAGTTTGTTTCAATTACATTTTTTTAATTAATAATAATAATTAAAAAAAAAAAATTAAAACCCGATCGATTAGGTTCTGCATTATTTTACTGGTTTTGTTGCGGATTTGCGGGGGGTTCCTAGCACCAGCGCTGCCCCCGGCACAGACCCGAAGGGCAGTAACGCTCACCTCGTAGGTGTTGTTGGACGTGGTCCCGGAGCCCTTGACCCCGTGCGTTGCCATGACCGCCCGGAGGTTGTCCCCCTCCACCAGCAGCTTGTACTTCTTCTCTTTGCTGCTCTGCTCGTCAATGTGTATAACGGCGCGCGTCACCTCGGGGATCCCCTGTACCACCACCTGGGAGGAGGGGGGAGAAGAGAGGGGGTGGGGGTTACGCTCAAACCTTGGGGGGGAGGAGGTCTCCAGGGCGGGACCGTGCCAGCCATTCTAAAAGGGACCTGTCCTACTTATCTAAATCGGACACGAGACATATCCTGAGACCGTGTTTTAGTTTGTACCACGGTGAGCTGGGACTTGGGAGGGGGTTTGATTTCCCCTGCCTGCTCCCGTTGTTCGATATCACTTTTTTGTGTTCAACAAGAGTTTGCACAGGCAAAAAATAATAATAACCTTTCTCCTTCCCCTGATCTTTGTCTCTAATAAAGACGGGGTCTGGAAAAAATGTGTACTTGCCAGCACCCCTTCCGTATTCAATGTGCCCTCAAGTCGTTTGGTGGTGCTGTACGGTCTTCTTAGAGACGGACCCCCAGAAACCAGTCCCAGGTACACCGTATCACACAAACAAGTGAAGCCAAACATTCACATCTAGTGCCAAAGACTTACCCCTGAGGAAGGGAATGTTTGTGCCCCGGAGAAGATTGTGCAACCCCATGTCATAGTCATATAGATACATATACATACATACATATACATTATATATATATATATATATATATATATAATATACATATACATTATATATATACATTATATATATAAATATATATATATACACATACATATACATATATATACACACACACACACACACACACACACACTTCGTTAAGTTATGGTGGGTAAAAAAAGTGACAAAAACCCTCCACAGCAAAGCATATAGCAAATTGAAATTTTACTGTATGCTCATTTGCATGTCTTAGACAGGTCTGCAACCCCGCCTTTCACCATCACCCAGCATACAGTGCTTCCACTGCAGCAAGGGATTCTGGGAAATGACATGCAAATGAGCACACAGTGCCACCTTTTGCTTCAAAACCATTCAACATGGTTCCCCTATAGGCTTAAGCTTGCTGCATCGTCACAGCTTTGAGCACAGCCAGGGTTAAGAACCATGTTTATTTGAAACCGATGTTAATACTGGAGACCGGTGTTTGCCTTTTTGTCTGTTATTACTACTTTGCAGAACCCCCTCCTCTTGTTTTTCTACCCCAATACACTCCTTAAAAAAATATGAAAAAATAAAATATCTTGGAAGAAACCCCGCCCTCCCGCGCCGGATTTCAGCAGAGTCTGTTTTAAACAAAGGGCACAAACAATTTGGATGGTCACAAAAGGTTTATACTATATTTATGCGGTAATAACATGGAGGGACACGCTCGGTAGGAAAATCCCGCATACAGTAAGCAGGTAAACCCCACGGGTGCTATGCCACGCAGTGACCACTAGGAGTGATGTAGCAAGGACAAATATTACGGCAGGGCTGCACAACATACGGCCCGCGGGCTGCATGCGGCCCCCCTGGCCTCTCTGTGTGGCCCGCGGTGACTCCGGCCGGGCGCCAGTTAATTAATTAAATAAATTATTATTATTTTTTGTTTTTAAAGTTTAAAACCCCCCCCTCCACCGCCCCCCCCCTCCTCCACCGCCCCCCCCTCCCCGCCCCCAGGTTTTGCAGTGCGCGGGGGCAGAAGCAGCATGAGGAGGATGCAGGATGCCGGGGAGGTCAGAGCATGCTGGGGGCGGGGCTTAGTAAGATAGCAAACTCATTGTCTGTGGCACCTTCCGGGCACCGGCGAAACTACCATATGTGAAGCCGGTTCTCCGGCACTATGGCCCACCACTTTGAGGGGCCAATCATCCGTGTTCCGACGCTTATTTTAGCCTGAACAGTGTTCCAGCGTTTTAAAAAGCCCCCCCATGTCTCTCTATGGGTTCTGCGTGAGATGCGCGGCCTTACCCAGCGGCAGACGTGCCGGCCTTAACACGGTAGTATGGCTCCACCAGCTAGCCTAAAGCATGTAATATTAACATTGGTTCCCGGGACAGTGTAAGCTGTGGTTTCTCCAGTCTTCGCTGCGGGATTGTAGGGGGGGGGGGGGGGGGGGGCGGAGGGGGCGATAGTCTGGCCTGTCACGGTAAGAGGCATCCACCCGTGTCGGACTCCCGTAGGGACCCTGACCCAGCGCAGGGTTTAACTTGCATTGATTTTCACAGGCCTGCCAGAAGTTTGTTTGGTTAAGACAAACACCCTGGGGGGTTTGGTTCCTGGTACTCCTTGCCACAGTTTTGGTACCTGTCCTCGCTCCCCGGCTGACGTTGGGAGGCTCAGCATCACGGCGTCTGCAAACGAGGGGTTACGTTTCCTGATAACCTGGAACGATTTATCTCACACCTGATAACTTACTCATTATGTGAAATATATATACGGTGCCGAGGGACTGTGGAATAGAAAAGCCCGGCAGAATTGGCTCCCTTTCCAACCACGGCTTTATTATCGTTTATTTGTACAGCGCCGACATAGTTTAAAGCTCGATTAACACCGCCGGTGGCGAGATTTAAGGCTTTAATCTCGCGACCGGTGGTGTTAAACGTTCCCGCACAAATAGCCGGGCGAGGGTCCCGAAAAATTCCTGCAGAACGTCGGAGGAGCCGCATAGCAGCTGAGAAGCCGGTCGCGGCACCCCCCCACCCCCCCATGGGAGGAGGCAGGCGCCCGTCGTCACAGCGTTGGGCGTCACGAAACGTGATGACTCAACGCGCTTCGCGTCATTTGACGCTTCATCAGGGGTCCTCCCTCTCTGTTCCCATGTCAGTGGTGCCTCCCTCTCTCTTCTCCGTGTTCCCTCCTTCACCCCTCTCACAAATGTCCTCCCTTTCCCGTTACCCTTCTGAGACCAAAATCAGCCAGATTTTGGTATTTTTGGGGGACAAATAAATGACATTTGTAAAATAAATTGGGTTTATCCATGGGACTGCACTGAATTCTGGGATACTACAAACAAATTAGGCTGACCCTAAAAGAGGGAAGAGTTGACAGCTCTGTGTTCCTCTTCCCTGTAAGGCAGGGGAGCCCAACTCCAGCCCTCAGGGGCCCCCCCAACAGGTCAGGTTTTCAGGATATCCCAGCTTCAGCACAGGTGGCTCAATGGTAGAAATGGTAAAAACCCCATGGTAGAATATTACATTAACCCCTATGATGCCAGTGGCTACCAAGTTACACCCGTCCATTACTAAATGACTACCAAGGTTTAATATTGCTAAAACTATACTACCTATCCCCTTTGGCTACCTAAGTGGCAAGTAAAGCATTGCCATGCAATGCTTTATCAACTGTTAATGTAAACAAGGGGTTAATCCCTACCACCACCCTCCCCAACTATTGGGGGACTGACCTGCGCCTGCAACAACTAAATACAGCAGAAGGAAGCTTTGCAGCACAATCACAGAGGAAACAAGCTGCCGGAACAGAGAAAAATATAACAGAGAGCCACATTGGAAAAAATATTAATAATAAATGATTTCCCTTATCTGGGGTCTATTCTCAATGTAGCCCCCTATGGGGACTACTGTTGCAGTTAAGGGGTCAATGGCCTTAAAGGGTTAACTGTGTGGCCTCACTCAGGTTAGTTCCCTCCCCATCATGTGATGTAGGATGACTATGCAGAAGGGATTGCCACTCCCAGGTTTGTCGAACACTGTCTATATATATATATATATATATATATATATATATATATATATATATATATGATTACACATGAAAGAACTTTGTTGTGTTGAACGCTCTATAAAACACAGTTACTAGGGTCAGTGAGGAGTTCACACAGTGTGTACTTTCAAATAAAGAGTCTTTTATTTCATGGACTGGGAGAAACATCAGCAGCATAAACCTGGAAACATAAGCTGTCCTTATCTTTGGTACTGAATTATAATTCCCCGTACTGTATTCTTTGTGACGCGCGGAGTACACTTTTGGCGCTATATAAATAAAGACATACAATACAATACTGGTGGCTGTGACTCTCGTGTTGACTCCCAGCTGTCCCCAAACACATCCTCAGGGAACCCGCTTCCCTATTGGTTCTGGAACACTGACCCAGGGAGGCTGCTGTGTTTATAAACCAGGAGTTGATTGGAACCGCTTAGCGCCCCACTGTAGAAGCTAAGGCAGGGGTGCGCAAACTTACCTACATGCGCCCCCCTATCTCCTCTCCCCTCCGGCTCGCGCCCCCCCTCCCTGCACGGCTCCGGAGTCATATGACTCGGCGGCGGCGTCATTTGACGCCAGTTGCCATGGAGACGGTTCGCTGGAACTCCAGGTCAGTGAAACGTTACAGAGGCCTTGCGCGATCCCCGGCATTCATTTTAAATGTCTCCCCCCCCCCCCTGCCCACTAACAGCCGTGCCCCTCCCAGAAAATAGGGGGGCGCACCCCCCACTTAGCGCACCCCTGAGCTAAGGTGCTGTCTCCTGGGCCTGCCACAGTGATGGGAGTTTAACCCCTTATACACTCCCTAATTGTTTAGAACTTACTCAAGATTGTATTGATAATAGTAGGCGTTAGCAGCCACTGTACCATGTATTCCCATGTATTCCCATGTATTCCCATGTATTCCCATGTATTCCCATGTATTCCCATGTATTCCCATGCATGTTATAACATCGGATGCTTATGCATTAAGTGCAGAAGCACAATGTTGCTAAATATTTAGGATGCATTAAATTCATTCATATAGCACAGTATTTGCAGAGATAGGAAAGGAGAAAGCACAAAGGATAATGAAGGAAAAAAAAATGTAATCAACTTATTTCAAATAAGTTTAAAATATGATTTCACATAACTTATATTTGGCTATTTCTAAACCAATAAAAGCAATTAGTAGAATTTGGCGCTAAAATACTGCACCTTTAACCATTTTGTGTAACTCAGGAGGGGGGCGCTTGAGATTTGAAAGGGGCTCGCTTCAGAAAGGCTTTGGAGACCCCGCTGTTCTGCGCACAACAGCCGGCGTTTCCGTGAAATCCGGAGCCCTGCTGGCGCTTGGCACTGTACCTCCCCCCATGCCTGCGTTTATTCACAAAGCTCTGAGCACACACAGGACAGAACCCTTTGCTTTTAAATGTCAACAGAGCCCCAGACGTAATAAGTGCACCAATTACAGCAAAGCAAAGCACAGCGAGAGGGAATATCCTCCTGCTACAGTGTGACACAGAGCCGCAGAGCATTGCGCACGCACCGGAGCGTTCACAAGCTCCCAGGTAGGAAGACTTGCAGAGCATCGCACACAACAGATTGTTATCAATTAGTTTATTGATAGGGAGCTTTGCGGAGCCTAACACGCACCAGGTTATTTCAACCGCAGCCTATTGATGGTGTGCCTGCAGAACATCGCCCCTACTGTACATTGTTGTCACACATCCTTTTGTCAGGGAGGCCTGAAGAACATTGCACAGCTTATTACTGGCGACTCCTGCAGAACATCACAGAAATATCAAACAGTCATTGGCCGGCCTATTGAAGTCCTGCAGATCATTCACAGATGCCAAGCATTAACATGACTATTGACCGGGGGTCCTGCAGAGCATTGCAGGGGCTGCAGCTAGCTATTAATAAGCCCCTTTCCATAGGATGTCAGTCTGGCTGACTGTTTACAGTTTAATGGGACCCGCGCAGTTGACATCTGCAATGCAGACGGGTTTCAAATGAATTACCGGAGGAAAATGCTGCAGGTGGCAATTATCAAAGTGTGTGTATGCAGTGTGGGTGGCAGTAAAGATGGCTGCCTTCACTGGTTTCTATCTTTCTGTATGATTCAGATACACGTCTCACGTTAAAGCAGCAGTTCAAGCTGCCATTCCCCCCCCCCCCTTTAATATATGCATCAATACAATCCACACAATGATAAGTAATTAACTAAGTTGCCGATTGATCCGTTCTCCTGTGATCTATCGGTGAAGATTCGGCTCGGGGGTTCACTAAATGGCCGTCAGTGCAGCAGAAAAGGACCAAAGATGGAAAGTTCTGTGGGGAAGATCATGTGACCAGGCAGTCATTAGATACAATTGGTGCACTGCTAGAGAGAGGGCGGGGCTCAAAAGGGGGTATGTCAGAGCCTGTTTCAGAAGAGGAAAGGGATTTGACTTTGTAAATGGTTGCTATAGAAACAAAAAATGCTTGTTACATTATAATACATTAAAAATGTAATTCAGAATTGTTTAAAAAAAATAAGTATTTTCTCATAGTACAGAACTGATTTATTTAAAAAAAAAAAACCACACACATGTAGGAAATTAGTTGGGCCGCAGCTTTAAGAGGAGTTAGGCTAAGGCCCCGGTAACTCCGCTGCAACGCGCGCCCGCGAGATTGGCGGCGCGTGCAGCCGATTCCCTGGTCTGCAGCTCACTTCAGGAAGAGAGACCGGGGGAGGCGTGGCGGGGGAGTGACTGGGGCGCGGCCATGACGTCACCCTGCAGGTTCGCCCTCATTGGCTGAACCGCCGGGGGGCATGCCGTATCGCTCGTCGCGACAGCAACTCTCGCCCCAGCGCTGCAGCCCCCCCTCGCAGCGGGCCCGGCGCCATTGAGGGGAGGGCTCTCGTCCGTGCAGCGTCCGCCCCAGCAGTAGTAGGCAGCCGGGTCAAGGCCTAACGCTGCTAAACAATGTAACACGTTGGGTGAGGGGGGATACTGTTGAGTGGATGTAATGGACGGGTGTACAGTTTACATGAACAAGGAGACCCCTATTTAGTCTGTAGACCTTCTTCCTTTCGGTGGATACTCTTCTCCAAGGTAGACACACCTACGTTTTCCCGCCACCCTGCCCCGAGCCACCAATACCCAGGCCCCTTTAATTAGTGGGGGCAACCACTCCCCCATCAACCGAGAGTCAAAAGTTTGGTGGAGGGGCCAAAAATTCCAGGTATTACTGACCAATAATGGCCATCATTTTGACCAGAGAGTAGGAATGTTATTGATGCCCAGAATTGTAATCCTTTTGGTCTTTCATGGTTTGTAGCGATATCCTAAGTGGTTAGTTATTACAGGTCACGTGTTGATGATAGAAGCAATACATAAATCTTTGGGGAGTTATCAATGACTCGTAGTAGTTCTCCACGTGATTCTTTTATTCATTTTGTATTGATAACATGTGTTACCGGGAAGTAATACATTGCGAGTTACCTCTGGTTTTCAGGTAGGTCCCTGGCACAGAGGTCTGATACACGGTTACGTTAAATGAACAGCGGTTATACGTTATATTTACAGACATTTCAAGGACAGTTAGAGACAATATATGTTATGGGCGTATGTAACAGTTACAGACAAGATCAAAATGTGGTTAGTGTTGATGACTATCAGCAAAGTTCTAGCTGGTTAGCTGTTCCAGGTGGTTAGCTGTTGTAGCTGGTTAGCTGTTCCAGGTGGTTAGCTGTTGTAGCTGGTTAGCTGTTCCAGGTGGTTAGCTGTTGTAGGTGGTTAGCTGTGTTAGTTGGTTAGCTGTTGTAGCTTATGAGCTGTTCCAGGTGGTTTATTTGTTGTAGCAGGTTAGCTGTTCCAGGTGTTTAGCTGTTCCAGGTGGTTAGCTGTTGTAGGTGGTTAGCTGTGTTAGGTGGAGAGCGGTTGTAGCTGGTGGCTAGCTGTTCTAGGTGGTTAGCTGTTGTAGCTGGTTAGCTGTTCCAGGTGGTTAGCGGTTGTAGCTGGTTATCTGTTGTAGCTGGTTATCTGTTGAAGCTGGTTAGCTGTTCCAGGTGCTTAGCTGTTCCAGGTGGTTAGCAGTTGTAGCTGGTGAGCTGTTCCAGGTGGTTATCTCTTGTAGCTGGTTAGCTATTCCAGGTGGTTAGCTGTTCCAGGTGGTTAGCGGTTGTAGCTGGTTAGCTGTTCCAGGTGGTTAGCTGTTGTAGCTGGTTAGCTATTCCAGGTGGTTAGCTGTTGTAGCTGGTTAGCTATTCCAGGTGGTTAGCTGTTCCAGGTGGTTAGCGGTTGTAGCTGGTTAGCTGTTGTAGCTGGTTAGCGGTTGTAGCTGGTTAGCTGTTCCAGGTGGTTAGCGGTTGTAGCTGGTTAGCTGTTGTAGCTGGTTAGCGGTTGTAGCTGGTTAGCTGTTCCAGGTGGTTAGCTGTTGTAGCTGGTTAGCTGTTGTAGCTGGTTAGCGGTTGTAGCTGGTTGCGATTAGTAACTAGGAGTTTGCGCGATTGGATTGCCTTCTCGGGACTGTTAGAATCGTGGAGATATCGGTGAAGATTCGGCGTCTGGGTGGAGTTGCAAGCTAAAATGGCCAGTCAGGGTGCGCAGGGCGAACATAGGACGGAAAGATTGAAAAGTTCGGGGGGGTTGGGGAACAGATCAATGTGACCGAGGATCGTCATTGACTGACAGGAGGGTGGTGTTGGGTCGAACTTCTAGAGGAGGATGGAGGGGCGGGGGAGCATCAAAAGGGGTGTAGAATTGGGTCAGGAGGCCGTTTTCAGACAGAGGAAGAGGGATTTTTACTTGTAAATGGTTTCTATCGGAAGGGACAAAAGAAAATGCTTGTTCCAGGGTCTATCGTATCTGGGGACAATTAAAAAATGTAATATCCTAATTGTTTAAGAAAAAAGTAAAGTATTGGATTCTCTATATTACGAGGGAAAACTTAATTTATATCTTAGAAAAAAAAAATAAACACACCCGTGTAGGAATTAGGAGGGTTGGAGGCGCAGCTTTGAAGAGAAAGATTATGCTAAGGCCCGTTAACGGTCCGCATTCAAAAGGAAACGCGTCGGGCAAGTGGAGCAAAGGCGCAGAGCGAGAGTTGGCGGACGACGTGGACAATCGTATTCCCTGGTCTGCAGGCTCCCTTCACTGAAAGAGAGGGGAAACGGCGGGGTGGGAAGGCAAGGGTTGCGTGGTGGTGGGAGTGTGACTGTTTGGTCGAAGGGGGTGGAGGCGGACCAGAGGGAGGGGAAGGGGGAGAATGGGGGGGAATGTACGGTACACCGGCTTGCAGGGTGTGTCGTGCACCGTCATTGTCGTGAACCGCGCCGGGGGTAGTGGGCATAGTCCGTAAAATAACGGGAGTAGCGGAGGTCGTCGCGACCGCTCTAAACGTGCTCTCAACCCAAGGAACAGGGGAGGAGAAGGCTTGGTGCATGCCAAGGGGCCGAGCCCTCAGCAGCTCGTGCCCGGGGCGTGCGCGATGTGAGTGTGATGTGCGGTGCCCTACTTCCTTGCAAATATAAGCTATTCCACCCACAAAAAGCAGTAGTGCTGCAAAAGGCCGGAGTCAGGCCGAGGGGCTTGCTTAAACAATTTAAACACCAAATTATGATGTTAGTTGAAGTATAGATACTGAGTTGGGAGTGGGCAAAGTAAGTAAGGAGTGTGTGTTAAGGGACATTATGGTACATGAACACGTATAACCCCTATTTCTCCTGTAGACCTTCTTAACTTTCATGTGGGTGAGGTACTACTTGCTCCAAAGTAAAGTACACAGGGTGATGGAAAAGAAAGGTAGAGGACCTAAGATAGAACGTTTTCCCGGCGGCACCGGGGGGGGGGGGACGGGGGATGCCCGCGTGTGCCCAACCACAATACCGGGCAGGTCGAACGCTTGTAACATGGAGAGGTAGTGGTGGTGTGGGGCAACCATCTGGGCACCGCGCAGATCAACCAGAGTCATACAGTTGGGTAAGGTGGTAGGGGTGCAGCGCAAAAAAGTCCAGTTATTACTGTACGCAATAATGCCATTCGTTTTTGACCAGAGAGTAATAGAATGTGTAGGTTGAGGAACCCAGAGAATTGAAATAAACATCCTTTGTGGATCCTTCATGGGGGGTTTTGGGTAGCTGAATATTCCTAAGTGGTTAGTTATTACAAGTGCGACGTTGTTGATGATGAAGCGAAAAAGGTACAATAAAGCTTAGGGGGAGTTATCAATGACTCGTAATCATTAAGGAAGTCTCGGCGGAGCGGGTGTGGGTTCTTGGGGGTTATTCATTTGTAAAAAATCTTGAATAAAAACAATGTGTTTACCAAATGTAGAAGTGGGGAGTAGCAAAAGAAAGCATTGCTAAAAGTAAACCACGCTGGGGGGGTGGTTGTCAGGTGGGATGAGGTGAAAATAAGTGAAACCACTGGCCACCGCAGTCCCGGGGTGATACAACGGGACGGGTTACGTTGAAGTGGGGAGGGGAGGCGAACAGCGGTTTTCTGTTATATGTTACGATCTGTTCAAAGGGAAACAAAAGTTTATAGAGAAATGAACGGGGAAAGGGAAAAGAGAGACAATAATATGTTATGGGGAGGCGGTGAGTAAAAAAAAGTGTTAGGGTGGGGGGGGGGATAAGGTGAGGGGGAAAAAAGGGGGGGAAGGGAAAGGGGGGGGGCGAAAATTGGAAAAAAGGGTAAAAGGTGAAAGAGGCATAACGAAGAGAGGGAAAGGGGAGAGGGGGTACGGGAGAAACAAGGGGGGGAAGAATGAAACGGGTGAAGACGGGGGGGCAGGGGGTGGAGAAGCGGAGAAATTGTAAACGTTACAGAGCAAGATCAAAATGTGGTTAGCATTGTGTTGATTACCATAGGGAGCAAAGTTCGTATCGTAAGCTGGTTAGGGCTGTGTCCAGGTGTTAGCTATTTGTAAAATACAAAATGTGGGTAGGCTGTTCCAGTGGTAGCTGTGTGTATGCCTGGTTAGCTTTGTTCCATGGGGTTATGTTTGTAGCGCTTGGGTTAGTCATGTTCCGAAGGTGTGGCTTAGGGCTTGTAGGGTGGTTAAATGCATGGTGGTGTTAGTTGTTAGGCTGTGTAGCTTTATGGAGTACTGTTCCAAGGTGTGTTTAATTTGTTTTAGCAGGTTAGGGGCGTTTTCCGAGTGTTTTAGCTGTTCCAGGTGGTTTATCTGTTGTAGGTGGTTACTGTTATCTAGGTGGAGACAGCGGTTGTAGCTGGTGGCTACGCTGTTCTAGGTGGTTAGCTGTTTGTAGCTGGTAGCTGTTCCGGTGGTATGCGGTTGTAGCTGGTTATATGTTGTAGCTGGTTATCTTGTTGAAGCTGTTAGCTGTTCCAGGTGCTTAGCTGTGTTCCAGGTGGTTAGCATTGTAGACTGGGTGACCTGTTCCGGTGGTTATCTCTTGTAGTCTGTAGCTGGTTGCCAGGTGTTACGCTGTGTTCCAGGTGGGTTAGCGGTTGGAGCTGTAGCATGTTCCAAGGTGGGTTAAGCTGTTGTAGCTGGTAGCTATCCAGGTGGTTGCTGTTGTAGCTGTTAGCTATTACCAGTGTGTTCTGTTCCATGTGGGTTTAGCGTTTGTAGGCTGGTTAGCTGTTGTAAGGCTGGTTAGCGGTTGTGAGCTGGTGGTAGCTGTTCCAGGTGGTTAGCGGTGTAGCTGGTTAGCTGTTTGTAGCTGTTTAGCGGTTTTGTAGCTGGTAGCTGTTCCAGGTGGTTAGCTGTTGTAGACTGGTTAGCTGTTGAGCTGGTTAGCGGTTTGTAGCTGTTAGCTGTTCAGTGGTAGCGGTTGTACTGGTTAGCCTGGTTGAGCGGTTAGCGGTTTAGCGGTTAGCTGTTCCGGTGTTAGCGTTGTAGCTGGTTAGCTGTTGTAGCTGGTTAGCGGTTGTAGCTGGTTAGCTGTTCCAGGTGGTTAGCTGTTGTAGGTTTCTAGTTGCTAATGGCTGTTACACCGAGAATTATGAGTCGGATCTGCACTCAAATCCCAGCTCCACGGCCAGGGAACGAGTGCTGAGAGAACGAGTGCTGAGAGAACGAGTGCTGAGAGAACGAGTGCTGAGGGAACGAGTGCTGAGGGAACGAGTGCTGAGGGAACGAGTGCTGAGGGAACGAGTGCTGAGGGAACGAGTGCTGAGGGAACGAGTGCTGAGGGAACGAGTGCTGAGGGAACGAGTGCTGAGATCGCTTCTATCCCCACATCATTTGTCAATGGGTTTAAATTGGCTGAACTTAAAAGTGACATGCAGCTGAGATAGAGCGGGGTTCTCTATTATTCAAATGCAGGCAATACTTTAATCTGCCACACAGGAGCACGGATTATTATACTGGTGCTTCAGCTCGTCTGCGAGCCACGTCCGCTCGGCTCGCTCACCGTCGTCCTGCGCATACAATCCACAATCAATCATCTCAACTGTAACCTTTGTCGGGCTTCAATTTTCTTTCCTTTTTTTTCCTTCCCTTCCTTCCCTCCTTTTTTTTCCTCTCTCTACGACGATCCCCCCTCTCTCCTCTCTCGCTCTCCCCCTCTGTCCTCGTCTCTCTCCTCTCTCTATGACTACCCCTGTACTACCCCCTCTTCCTCTCTCCTCACTCATGATCTCGCCCTCTCCTCATCTCTCTCTTACGTACTCTCCCCCTCTTCCTCTCTTCACCTCTCCTACGCTGCACTCCCCCTTCTTCCTCCTCTCTCTCTAGAACTACCCTCTCGCCTCTCTCATCTCTTACTTCCTACGACTCCACCCCCTCTTACCCTCGTCTACCTCTCCCGATCTCTTCTAGTAGACTCTCCTCCCTCTCTCTCCCCTCAGCTCTCCATTCACGTACTCCCCCTCTCTTACCTCTCTCTCATCGTTACTACCGCCCTCTTGCTCATCTCTCTCTCTCTACGACTCTCTCTACACTCTCCCTCTTCCTTCTCCCCCTCTCTCTCTCTCTACTACTCCACACTCTTCCTCTCTCTCCCTCTGTCCTCTCTCTACGACTACCCCCTCTTCCTCTCTCCCTCTCTTATCTCTCTAACGTCCACCTACCTCCCCCGCTCTACTCATCCCTCCTCTTCCTCTCTCTCTACGAACTCCCCCTTGCTTCCCTCTCGCTCTCTCCTACACTCCCCCTCTTCTCTCTCTCCTCTCTCTACGACTTTATGCTCCCCCTCCCCTCTGGTCCTCTCTCCTACCTCCCCTCATCTATCTCTCCTCCTCTCTCATAACTCTCCCCTCTCTCTCCTCTCCCCTCTTCTGCTATACGACTACCCTCTTCTCTTTCTCTCTCTCGCTCTCTAACTCCCCTCTGTTCCTCTCCTCCCCTCTACTCTACTACGACTGCCCCCTCTGTCTCTTCCTCTCCCTCTCTCTAGACTCCCCCTCTTCCCTCTCTCCTCTCTTCTCTCTCCATCTCACTCTCTCCCGACTTCTCCGCCTCTTTCACTCCACGCTCATCTACTCCTACTACCCCTCTCCTCTCTTCCTGTCTAGACTCCCCCCTCTTCCTCTCTAGCTCCCCCTAATCTCTCCCCCTCTCCACGACTCCCCCTCTTCCTCTCTCTCTCCTAACTACTCCCCCTGCTTCTCGTCTCTCTCTCTCTACGACTTCCCCCTCTATCCTCTCTCTCTCTCTACTCGACTCCCCCCCTCTTCCTCTCCCCGCTCTCTCCCCACGAGCTCCCCCTTCTTCTCATCTCTCGCTCCCCTCCTCTATCCCATCTACGACTCCCCCCCTCTTCGCGTCTCTATACTACTCCCCCATCCTCTCCTTCCTACCGCTCCCCCTTCTATTCCTCCTCCCTTCTCTCTTCTAGACTACGACTCCCCCCTTCTCTTCATAACGCTCCCGCTCTCCTCTCTCTTCTACGACTCCCCCTCTACCTCCCCTCTTACTCTCTACTACTAACTCCCCCTCTTCCTCTCTCTGAACTACGACCCACGCCCCCTCTTTCCTCCTCTCTCTCTCTCTACACGACCCCGCTCTTCCTCTCCCATCTCTCTCTACGACTCCTCCCCCTCTTCCTCTCTCCCCCCTCGTCTCTCAGTCATCTACTACTCCCCCTGCTGTCCTCTCTCTACCTACGACTCCCGACTCTTCCTCTCGA
>WSYH01013305.1:0-17284 GCA_036426205.1 Ascaphus truei
AATCCCTGCCCCGAAGAGTTTACAATCTAAGAGGTTTGAGGGGAAATTTACAGAGACAGCAGGTGAGGGAATACGTGCTGTAGATGGAAGTGCATTGCCACAATGGGTGGTAGGAGCGACTGTGAGTGTGGGAAAGTAGCCATGAGTGCAGGCTATTGGGATGCTTGATTTGTGGGCGAGTTTTAAGATTAGTCAGTATTAAATGAGAAGGTTAACATAATTTACAGGGGAAGAGATGGCAGGGAGGCATGTGTGAGATTAGGTGTGTATGTCTGGCTTCAGACTTAGGGGAAATCCCAGCAGCAGGAAGGAGTAGATAGATGGTGTGAATAGAGGATTTGTGTGGGTGTTTTTCATTGAGAGTAAAAAAGTTGTTAGAAGAGAGGTGTATAAACAATGGTGCAGTGGGGATTGGGGAAGTTTGAGAGAACAGAGTCATTCACAAAGGAGAGAGGAAACAATAAACAGAAAACGCAATAGATAGGGCATAGTGAGATGCAGGTGGAAAGACTTCCCAGATACTGGAGGATATGAAGAGTACACATAATCACAGCTTTTAGAAAGTACATTTCTCACAGTTGTGTCACTTTTGATGTTACACAGCCATATGGCTCACAGCCAAGATAGTCTATGTTAAATACTCTGATCCCATGCAATTGAATAACAATTAAGGGAGGGGTCTGCCTATCAACTCACAGAATCATACCCAAATAGTTAATTAAATTTGACGTTCTCTTGCAATTGATAGGAGAATTCAGCTCAAGGAAACATACCCAGCTACCTGAACAAGCTCCTCACCCCTACCACATACAGCACCTATCACCTGAGATCAGACTCCAAAAGACTATGGTCCCAAGGCTCAACAAAGTATCCGGACGTTCCTCCTTCTCCTTCCGTGCACCCCAAAACTGGAACAACCTACCAGAGACTCTCATATCCACCACCAGCTTAAGTTCTTTCAGATCTAAGGCTGTCTCACACTTTAATCTGGTCTGTAACTGTTTCATACGCTCATAATATATATTTTCTTTAACTGTGCACGCAATGTCTCTGTATATAATGTATACCTTGTTCATTTATGTAACTGTACTTGTAACCATGTATTATTTGTTTTACTCTGTGCCCAGGACATACTTGAAAACGAGAGGTAACTCTCAATGTATTACTTCCTGGTAAAATATTTTATAAATAAATAAAATAATAAATATTCAGGTTGTCCGCAATAGGCGCTGTATGGTTAACTTAAATTGCCTATCTTACTATTGTTATTCTGATACCCATATGTATGATTATTGCTGTATACTGTTATTTATCTCTTTTCATTTTTTTTTAAATAAATAAAAATATTTTAAACAAAAAATGATGCAAGAACCCTTCCAACACACATATCTCCAAGTCTCTATGAATCACAAAGGTCTCAGACTAAGGGTTTCACACCACAATTATTTCCATAAATGTGGTCATTGTAGTATTTGTATTTATGCTAAATCTATAAAACATGTAACATCAGCTGTGACAAAAAATAGACACAAGATAAAATCATTTATTATGTGCAATACGAAGTTGTGATTTATATCTTAAGATGTGGATGTGGCAAGAAATATATTGGACGAACAATTCGACCGTTAAAACTTCAGATAATGGAGCATATAATGTCCATAAAAAAAAAGATTTACGATTTCCAGTTTCTAGACATTGTTCTGAATGTCCACAGAGTGATTTAAAAACATTTACTTTCAGTGAGATTGAGCATGTACCATTGCCCATTAGAAAAGGTGATTGCCAGAACATCCTCAACCAGAGAGAGATGTTCTGGATTTTCACACTGTCTATTTTGGTTCCCACTGGATTAAATATTGATTGGGACTTGAAACATTTTCTGTAAGGATTAAGTACAATATAATTTTTCACCAATTTTTCATTACAAAACAAATGAGAATATACTCGGCGCCTAGTGATAAAGTCCAAATGTAGTGTGATAATAATCACACTGGTGTATTATACAACCATCAGTTGTTGTAGATAAATGTCCTGGTTGATACAATCAGAATTCATTAATGATGGATTCCCAGTGCATGAAATGAGACAAAAAAAAACATATATAGCATAATACTGTAAGGTAGTTGGAGAGCACAACATGATGTGCTAAATGACAGCTTCAGAGGAATTAAATGAAAGTAACAGGTAAGTGGAAAAAAGGGCGGTACATTTATTTAAAAATATATAAAAATAAATACTATAACAGTACAATGTAACCACAATATTGATTGTCATATTGACAGCTTCCAATGGCAATCCGCTGCAGTAAATAGATCTCTACTTACTAGATATAAGTTGGATAAGCGCGGTGGATAATCAGAGAGTATTCTCTCTCATAGAAGTCAGGATAGCCCGATAGTCTGTGTGGTTGTCAGCGACTTACAAATTAAATGGAGATATATTGGGGGAATCCTTGATGGAGAAGGATTTAGGAGTGCTTGTAGACAGCAGGCTTAGCAATAGTGCCCAATGTCATGCAGTAGCTGTAAAGGCAAACAAGATCTTATCTTGCATCAAACGGGCAATGGATGGAAGGGAAGTAAACATAATTATTATGCCCCTTACAAAGGCATTAGTAAGCCACACCTTGATAGGAGTCAATTTTGGGCACCAATCCTAGAAAAGACATATGGAACTAGAGAGAGTGCAGAGAAGAGCCACCAAATTAATAAAGGGGATGGACATTCTAACTTATGAGGAAGGCAAGCAATAGATTTATTTACATTAGAAAAAGAGGTCTTAGAGGGGATATGATAAATATATACAAATATATTTCAGGTCAATAAAGGAGCTTTCAAAAGAACTATCATCCACGGGCAGAGACAAAGGAATCAGGGACATCCCTAAGTTGGAGGAAAGGAATTTCACCAGAAACAAAGAGAAAGGGTTCTTACAGTAGGGCAGTTAAATGTGGAATTCATTACCCGTGGAGACTGTGATGGCAGATCACAATAGATTTGTTCAAAAAAAGGTTGGACATCTTTTTAGATGGGAAAGGTATACAGGGATTTTCCAAATAGTATACATGGGAAGGAATTGATCCAGGGATTAATCCGATTGCCAATTCTTGGAGTCAGGAGGAATTCATTTATTCCCTTAATGGGGATTTGTTTGCCTTCCTCTGGTCAAATAAGTAAGTATGATATAGATAAGTATCTGTTCTAAATTTAGCATAGGTTGAACTGATGGACGTACGTCTTTTTTCAACCTCATCTACTATGTAACTATGTACCAGACCTGCAATTTTTCATTATGACAAATATATCATAATATTTCAAGTTAGGCTATGGATAAATTAGCTAATTGAAATGGACACTAACAACAAATACAGATGCAGCCACCAATATCCGACCACTTGCCTTGGAAAATCTGGGGCTATCTCTCTGTAACGCTGCAACCTTTCTGTGAAATATCTGCAACCAGATTAATGGCCCATCAGATTAAAACAGCGGGGGTCCCTGCAGGCCCATTCACACTGAATCGGACTGCACACACCCCTACTGTGTTAATCTGATGGCCCAGCCCATTAGTCTGGCTGCAGAATTTCACAGAAATGTTGCAGTGTTTACTGTGAGATAGCCACAGTATTTTCCCAGGCAAGTGGTCGGATACTTGTTGTTGCATCTGTAGATCAAATTTGTTATTGCCTCTAAAAATAAAAATATCAAAGCTACCAACAACAAGGGGATGATTTCCAAGTCTTATTTCCAAATGTATACATTATTTAATAAAGTGTTTTTTTATTCATTATTATAGCACTGACTTTGACTGTTAATATATATGTGAGAATTCAAGTATATTGCACATGGATGCACTGTTATGTTTATTCATTGTTATGTGAGACAACTGCCACGCTAGAAAGATTTGCCACCTTTGCCTTCAGCAAAAAAAAATCTAGCCCTGAAACCACGGCCCAAGCACCCACTTCAGATCCATATGTGGGGTACAATCTCTACATGTGGACCAGGATCCATAATACTATTTGAAGGTACAGTAAGGCACAAGGTCACATGCTGTAGTGTAAAGCACTGTACTAGTGTTCTTTATGACATAATGTACAATATTTTCATAATTTTTTCTTCTGGGTACAGGAATCATAGATAAATTGTTTTTCCAAGAGCACATTATCGCACGTATTTCTGAACGTATTAGGCATGATTTCCCATCTGGTCACCGGGTATTCCAGGACAGTGACCCAAAACATAGTGCCTCTATTACCTATATTCAGGCAAGCGGTATCAACTGGGTAGAACCCGCGCGAGTAGGTGGTGTTGAGACTGTTTTCTTTGTTTTCAAACTGAATGATCATTATAATTCGCCATTTTCCCCCCCTAACATTGCAGATCCCCCAATTGAACCCATAGAACTGGCATGAAGAATATCTAAGAAAGTTTGTCAAACCAACAAACAAGCAGGAACTTGTACAAGGCATAAAGAGTTTCTGGAGATACACACTTACTGTACAAAGATGCAACAACAACATTAATAATATTAGCAGTGTTTTGCCAGTTCTCTTAGAGCCTAATAGGAATGCAACCAGCTTGTAGTAAGGTACAGGTAAGTATGGTACAGACAGGAAGCAGAAGGTAGGTTCGCTATAAACTGTACAAGTAAAGGGTTTCTCTCTCTTTGTGGAGTTTTGATATACAGTACGCCTTACAGTAAAGTTAATGTTACGCAATCATTCTATGTCTGCAGTAGTTCTCCCCTTTTCCTTCATTTTATTTAAAAGAATAATAACAAGTATCTAACAATGAGTCTCTTTTTGTGGATGTTAATACTGTACATAAATCCATGCCTACACTAATCCTGCAGTAATTGCCTTTGTCCCTTATTTTCTTTCACAGAAATCCAACATGCACCTGGGAGAGGGGAAGGGGGCATGCCCAAGCCTATTGTTCTGTTTGCATAATAACACTCAATATATTGGCCTAATCCCCCCTCTCTCAATGACAAGTTGAGATCAGATTGCTCTGTTTGGCAGCCCTGGGGTGTTGTTAACACTTGCTAGGATGAATGTGAAGGAGGGGAAAAAACTGTTCTAACTCTTTGAAAAATTATTAAATGTTATCACTGCCTGAGGCAGTGTGTGTGTGTGTGTGTGATCTTTCTGTATTTCTGTATACAGTACCAAAGGTTAATAAAGTTAATATAGTAAACTAAAAATTAAAATAATTAAAAAACAATTTTTTGGGTTATTATGAAATTGTCCTGCATGAATTGCACATGCTAAAACACAGTAGACTATAATATGCACTTTTGACAAATGTGTAAAATGTAACATTTGGTTAAATATGACCAATATCCACCACATTAAGTTTTTCTAAGCCCCACAATTATTCTCTCCTTATTTCGGGGAAAAAAAAGTAAAATGTCCCATTGGTAGGTAGTGAAGTCATTACACAGTACACTAATCTTCGAAGCAGGAATTTTGTCCTATGTGCATGCATGAGAAGTGGAACCAGGAAGCAAAATAAAAAAATCTTGCAGCCAAAGCATGAAACCTTTCTGTATCTTTCTGTGTGAAATTTCTATGGCCTGGGAGAGAGACTATGGGAGTCATGCACTAAGCGGCGAAAAAGTGCTTTCGGCAGGGGTTTGAACTCGCCATGTTTTTTGCGTGTTACCCACGCAGTATGCAGGAATGCCTGAATCCGCAGCGAATCCTTGCGAGAACAACATTTCCAAACATGGCGAGTTGCCGGTAGCAAGACGCTCTGCCTGCCGAGAAGGGCTCCCCTGCCGATATCAGCCTGCAGCAGAGAGAGATTCGCAAATATTAGCAAAAAAAAATATTTTTAATAACATTTTTATTCATTGTGTAGATGTGATGGGGGTCTCCGGAGCAGAATCGCTTGCTTCCCGAGATACAGGCCCCGTTATGGGGTCCCGGTATCCCTCTGCATTTAAATGTCCCGATCACGTGACCGTGAGATGTCAACAAAGCAGAGGGATACCGGCACCCCATAACGGGGCCTGTATCTCGGGAAGCAGGGGGTTCCCGGACCTAAAACAAACACAGTTCTACTATAGAGACCCCCTGCACATCTACACTAGAGTCAAAAAACACAAATCATATAACAATAATTAATCGTTAGCGGATAGCTGTAGGTAATGAAGATGCATTAGTCATTTTATTAATACTGTGTGTGTGTGTTGTGTATTGCAATGTTTATTGGGGCAATTGTCCCCAATAAACATGCTATTGTGCCTTAACCCCTTCATTGCCTTAGCAAAAAGCCTGGGGCATAGGGTGCCAGTGTCGTCGCCATTTTTATTGCGTCCACGCATGACGTGTGACATATAAACAATGGGATACCGGCACCCGATGCCCCAAACCGAGGCCTTTAACTCAGGAAGCAGAGGGTCCCTGAGCCAGAAATATATGCGGTTCAGCTCAGGAGACCCCTGCTCTCGCACACTATTAAAAAAAATACATTAGAGCAGTTTCATTACCATAGCGGCTATTCGCTATTAAGGCACAATAGCAGGTTTATTGGGGACAAATGCCCCCAATAAACATTGCAATACCCTACACATCCACCCCCTGTGCCCCCAACAACTCCTATACTCCCTAACATACATAACATATCTTAATTGTTTGGGAGGCACAGGAATTATACTACAGGCTGGCGGTGCCCCTGGGGTTGTCCCCGCAGGTGTCCAGGGGTCCTCGCTTGCCTGCAGTACCAAGTCTGTCCCCACCAAAAATAATTAAAAAATACCTAAATACTTTAAAATAAATACACCCTGCTTCCCCCCCACCGCACCCTAACACGTACAGTAATGGGCAAAGTTACTATTATTCATAATGCATTTGCCCATTTCAAAGAAGCAGCAGAAATAAAATAAATATATCTTACACTCACCCCTGCCAGGCACCCACAATGCAGGCATCCTCATCCTCACCCCGTCCCCACTCTACAATGCTGCAAAAATTACCAAAAATAAAAAGCGACAATATAATGGCCCTTAACCCCTAAATCACCTTAGCGGTAAGAAACCGCTATAGTAATTAAGAGTTAACCCACCCTCACCCACTACCCACCCGGGAGGCTAATCACTCTCCCCCACTACCCACCCATAGGCCATACCCCTCACCCACTACCCACCAGGGAGGCCTACGCACCAACCCTTGGGGACAATAACCCCTTCACCCACCCCAACTACCCACAATAAAAAAACTCTACAGAACAGCCGCACTACCCACCTCCTAGGCCTCACAATAAGCAATTACCATATTTAATAAACATTAATACATAACCCACCCCCGTGGCTCCCCATAAAAACATGATGTGTTTTTTTACATTCAGGGTTAATACCCCGGCCTATGGTAGTCCCCAGTGGTCCAGACGGGTGTCCACAGGCCCCAAAGTTCAACAGAGGGGGTGCCCACATGGTCTGGGGGTCTCTGGGTGGTCCCTGCTAGGTGTCGTGGGCCTCCAGGTGGTCCCCGCAGGTTACCATGGGCCACAATGGGGTCCATGGGTGGGTCCACGAGTGTCTGGGGTCCCCGGGTCATCCCCACAAGTGTCTGAGGCCCTTGGGTGATTACCACGGGGGTCTGGGTACCCTCAGGTGGTCCCTGCATGTCCATGGGGCCCCACAGCTGTGGGGCCCCTGATTCTGCCCCACAGGTGTCCCCTGTGGGTCCGAAGGTGGTATCTTTGGGCATCCGGGGGTCCTCAGGTGGTGTCCATAGGTTCCCGCAGATGTACTAACTAAGGTACCAACCCTGTATGTAAAAAAATAAAACATGTCCTACATTTAAATAAATCAACCCCCCCCCCCACCACCACCAAACCCATACAGTACAGTAATGTGCAAAATAACTATATACAGATATGGATAATAGATTATTTGCCCATTATAAACACATAAACCACATACAATAAGTAAATAATACAGTTTTCTACTTACACAAGCAATATGATGGATGTCCACGTCAGGATCCAGCAGGTGTATGTGTGTCTGTCTGTGTGTGTGTATATCTGTGTGTGTCTGTCTGTGTGTGTGTGTCTCACCCCGCTGCCGGCATATCTCCCCGTCCACCTCCCCCCCCTTCCCCCCCATTGGTACATCTCCCCTCGCTGGCGGCACATTTTCCCATTTTTTGTACAGTACAAACAAACAGACGGAATCATACTTTAGAATTATAGTATAGATAGATATAATATGGGCATGATTAACCAATATACAAAAAAATGGTTAAGGATTAACAAAACATACCAAAATCAAAACATCACATTGCAAAAATCAAACCCAGACACATCTCAAAATCACAAACACAACATATCCAAATCAAAACAGCACATCAGACCAATAAAAAATAAAATATCACATTGCAAAATCAAACAGCACACTCTTAAATCAAAACATCACATTGTCACATTAAAGAGAACAAATGCCAATCAACAATTAATGGTACAGTGTGACATTATGCAAATTATGTGTCATCATGACACTATGCTAATCAATGTTCAAACTAAAAGAAACAATAACAAACAATTTACAATGCCATCCAAACAATAATAAAATAAAAACAAAGCAACAAGTAAGTCGAAATAAATTACCAACAATTAATCCAATCTAAAATCAATTACACAATTCACTATTAAAATCCCAAAACCAAACAATTTTGAAATAAATGCGAGTTCAAAGTCACACCATCAACCAAAATCTAACTACCAAAAACAAGCCACTATTAAAAAGCACTCTAAATAAACTATTTAAAATACCACTCAAAATTATTTCTAACTAAATAAAAATACAAACAACATTGCAGAAACAGTTCTAAACTATTTAAAATACCACTCAAAATTACTTCTAACTAAATAAAAATACAAACAACATTGCAGAAACAGTTCTGAACAAACCAGCAAACTACGTATAAAAAACATTAAAGCAAGCATTTGCAACACAAGCATTTATTGTCCCTGTATGTATAATCCATGTGGAGATACATAAATAAAGGGGTAATAAATGGGCATAAAAAACAATTACATGATATGCAAAATAAAAATACTTAACAACCATATATTGTTCCTGTATGTATGTATGTATGGCCATAGGGACATACATAAATACAGGGACAATAACTTTACCTTAAAAAAAAAAAAATAACACATTTAAAAAAAAAAATTACAACCCTGTAAAAATACAATTACATACATTTATTTTGTTTACTTACCTTAAGATGACCTCACCCACCGAATCCTGGGGACACCGCATACTCATGAACCAATCCCCGCACAGGAACAAGGTAAAAAAATAAAAAATAAAAACCCAAGTCTTTTTATTCTTTCTTTCCATTTGTAATCCATACCGTCAGTCTTTGGGGGTCTTCTGGAGTCTTTGGGGTCTTCATCTGTCTTTTTCTCTTCATCTGTATCATCTGTATCTTCACCCTCCCCATAATACCCCTTACCCATAATAAGACTGGCTAACCGCTAAGGCAAAAAGGGGTTAACCCCCCCCCCCCGTGGGTGGTTAACCCCTTCATTGCCTTAGCGGTTAGCTGCTAAGTTAATTATGTGGGCTGTAAATATATTTTTCCTCATTGGATGCATGCCGGGGGGCTCCGGTGCTGATATTAATGGTTGTCAGCTCTGGAGACCCCCGTCATCAATCCGAATGCAGGAAAAGGGCCTGATCTTTTCTAAGTCCCGTCTCGCCGATCCTCTGCGCTCATCCTTACCTTCTTGCCAACTATTTGTGGCAAGACGATTTGGAGAGGAATGATCAATTCTAGAATGGCGAGAAGCTGATCTGGGCTACTAGAATTCAGCGAGTTTAAAAAAGTGGCGAAAAATGGCTTTTCATCACGCAACGGCCAGAAAAAAAAATTCGGCAAAAAAAAGACGACTTTCTGTGTTCTTGCCAGCTTCTCGCTGCTTACACAATCTAACAGGCATTTTTGGTGAGAAAGTGGTGAAAAGTGCCTTTTCGCCGCTTACTGCATGAACACCTAAGTGTTGATAGTGGCGGTGGGGGAGGAGCAACTCAATTTGTCTGTTTTGTGTACTGCAAGGATGAATGGGACGGATTAAAAAAACAGTGCAAACTGTTTTCAAAGTTAATTAAAAGTTATCACTGCCTCAGACCGTGTGCGTGTGTTGAATAATTCTGTTTATGTACAGCGTAGTGCAGCAAGCATACTGAAGGCTAATAATAAATATATATTTTTTTGTTTGTTTAATTATCCAGCATAAAATATGCTAAAATAAAGTATACTGCATATGCAATTTCAATGACAAATAAAAATGTGGTGATTGTAAATTTTAGAATTTGGTTAAATACAGTATAACAATATCCATCCCTTTTTGTTTTTCTAAGCTCCACAATTATTCTTTCCTTATTTCGAAAACAAAATTATAATATTTTTTTTGGACAAGTTCAGTGTCCCATTATTTGTGAAGGCATTATAAACCCCATTAACTAGGAAGTGGAATTACATAGTTACATAGTTACATAGTAGATGAGGTTGAAAAAGACGTACGTCCATCAAGTTCAACCTATAATAAATTTAGACAACAGATACTTTATCCTATATCTATACGTACTTATTGATACAGAGGAGGCAAAACAAAAAAACCCATTAAGGGGAAATTAATTCCTTCCTGACTCCAAGAATTGGCAGTCGGATTAATCCCTGGATCAACATCCTTCCATGTATAACTTATTTGTATATCCCTGTATACCTTTCCCATAAAAAGATGTCCACTTTTTTTTGAACAAATCTATTGTATCTGCCATCACAGTCTCCATGGGTAATAAATTCCACATTTTAACTGCCCCTATGTGAAAGAACCCTTTCTTTGTTTCTGGTGAAATTCCTTCCTCAAACCTTAA
The DNA here is from genome assembly GCA_036426205.1 of Ascaphus truei. NCBI lineage: Eukaryota > Metazoa > Chordata > Amphibia > Anura > Ascaphidae > Ascaphus > Ascaphus truei. The sequence continues at coordinate 10,891 of WSYH01013305.1, forward strand.
GGGATGGCCCCGAGTCTTTTTACTGCCCGTGGGATGAACATTCTTTTGAAAGGTCCTGATTGTCCCTGAATATATTTGTATATAGTTATCATATCCCCTCTTAGACGCCTCTTTTCTAATGTAAATAAATCTAATTTAACTAGCCTCTCTTCATAAGTTAGAATGTCCATCCCCTTTATTAATTTGGTGGCTCTTCTCTGCACTCTCTTGTTCCAATTAAAGCATGAAACATTTCGGGGGGACATTTTATTAAAGGTGATGACATTACTCTATTGATCACATACAGTACAGTACTGTACATTTTGTGCTGTGCAAAAAAAATTAAATCATGAAGCTGTTAATTCTGTATAAAAGTAAAAAAAAGGGAAAGTTTAAAAAATAAGGATTTTCGTCTTCCACCAACATCATCTTTATCATTTTCGGATTGTTGATTTGACAGTTTAATTATTTCTGGGCCAGGTAGCCAGGTAGCCAGGATTGAGGTTCACCAGATTTTCAGTGACGGTCAGAAAGTTATTGCAATAGTATTTGTAAGACGGTGGTGGCACATGTAGGCTCGGGAAGTACTATTCTTCAATGTATTAAACCCAACCTTTCTCCTTTTGCGGTTGCCATGTTCAAACATACCCGCAAAAGCTGGGAGCACTGACCAATAAACTCTGATTCTTCCTGGAGGCGGGGGTGTTCGAATAAAGCAATCATTCATTGATAAATTATGCCGTCTCAAATTTTTCCATCCACAAGTGTTGAAACAGGAGAAAAAACGGCAGTGCACTGCCAAGAAAACAAGAAGGAGGCTCACGGCAGCAGACGAAAAGATTTATTTATGCCATAAAAAGATTGAACAAAGGTCCCCCTAGCCCCAACATGTAACCACCTGTCTGAGTCTGACATTACTCAAAAACAGCAAGCTTGACCCTACCTGTCTTTCTAACTATCAACCTGTCTCCCTCCTGCCTTTTGCCTCTAAACTCCTTGAACGTCTTGTATTCTCTCGCTTGCTCCATTTTCTCAACACCTATTCTCTCCTAGACCCTCTACAATCTGGCTTCCGCACTGCTCACTCCACGGAAACAGCCCTCACTAAAATAACTGATGACCTCCAAGCTGCCAAAGACAGAGGTCATTACACTCTGCTCATATTACTTGACCTCTCTACAGCATTTGACACCGTGGACCACCCTCTTCTCCTCCACATTCTCCATACTCTAGGTATTCGGAACAAAGCTCTATCCTGGATCTCATCCTACCTCTCCCATCGTACTTTCAGTGTCTCTTCTGCTAGCACCTCCTCCTCCTCTATTAATCTCTCTGTGGGGGTACCCCAGGGCTCTGTCCTGGGACCTCTTCTCTTTTCTCTTTACACACTCTCTCTAGGTGACTGTGACAGAGTAAATAAAAGCCACCAGCTACAGTAGAGGCAACGTTTATTCTAACATTTGCCGTAAACTAGCCGGGTTACATTCTGGGTATGTGCTGCGTATGTGCTGGGTATGTTCTGGGCTAGTTCTGGGCTAGTTTGAGGCACGTTTAAGGCATTTCTGCATTGACTAACGACCCATAGGATTAACACAGCAGGGATCCCTGGCATTCCAATTCAGTTTGAATGTACCTGGGTATTTCCTGTTTTTTTGGGGGAATTGCCACTGGTTTTTGTTCGAATAAGATTTGCCTCTACTGTATATGCCTGGAAAACCTATGTCTAGTGTGCAGTGCAGCACTGACTAAGTTAACTTCAGCTGGGAACCTTAGGACAATTAGTTGGAACCCAGCTGCCTAATCAAGGTGTGTTTAAACCCCAGGCTGTAGACACATGGAAGCTGGCTGTTGAGGAGAGAGGAGTAAGCTGCTGAAGAAATTACTGATACAAGGTCTGATTAGCAAAGTAGTTGAATTGTGAACTGTCTGTCCCCTGCATAGAAAAAGGGTAGCTACCTTATTTATAGACTGTCTGCTAAAGAGAAACTGTTTTGTTTGGTTTGCTGAAGAAAAATACATTTTCTTTTGTTTGCTGATGAAAAGCCATTTTTTCTTTTGTTTGCTGATGAAAAGCTATTTTTGTTTTTGTGTGCTGTATATCTTTTAAGGCTAAATAAATAAGCCTTGTCAAGAAACCCACGTGTGTAGTTGCATGTACCCTGCAACATATGGTGTCAAGAAGTGGGAAGAATTTTTTCAAAAGGCTCCTGCAGTTAAAGGGCCACACACACACACACACACAAGAATGGAATAACTTTTGAAATACTTTCTGTGCAAGCAGACCAGACAGCAGGGACAGTTAAAACAGGAGCAGACCAAACAGCAGGGACTGTTAATGCAGGAGCAGGCCCGGCTGCAAGCGTAGAGAGATGAAAGACTTCAAGTAGCATAGGATGAGCAGATTGCCAAGCTGCTGACCCAATTCCAAGGGTCTGCCAGTGCAGAACTGGCAAGCAGACCCCCGATTCTCCTGAGGAAAATGGCTCCGAACGAGGATCCAGAGGCTTTTTTACTGACATTTGAAAGAGTCGCCGAAGCTCAGGGCTGGGCTACAGATCGCTGGGCAACTGCTTTGGCCCCGCTCCTCATAGGAGAAGCCCAGGCCTCATATCAGGGTCTCACAGCAGATCAGGCAATGGACTACCGCCAAGTAAAAGCCGCCATACTGGATTGCTTAGGTCTGACCCCAGAGACCTACCGGCAGCAGTTCCGGAACATGAAGTACACCACTAAGATGAGACCCCGGGTCCTCGCTCAGCGATTATTGGACTTGTGTACATGCTGGATACAACCCGAGGAGTGCACTAAGGAGGCAATTCTGGAGCAGGTGGTTTTGGAACAATTTCTACAAATAATACCCCTTTCCGCACGCTCGTGGGTAAAACGCCACGCTGCTGAAACCCTGGCTTTGGCGGTCCAACTCGTGGAGAACTTCCTTGGGGCTGAGCAGCAGGCGAGTGTCCTGGACCCGACTCCACCGGCACTTGCGGACGCCCAAAGAGGGATGTCGAATCAATGGGGAATCTACGGCCCGTCCATACGCAACCGCCAAGTCCAACGGAAGGAGCAGTCATTCCAGCAAGGACGGAGTCCAAATGCTGGTCCCCGCCGAGACCCTCATCTTCTTCCGGATGTTGGCTCATCGCAAAATGAGAGGAACTTCCGAGGACATCGCCCACAGGACCCACCAGATGCCTGGTCTCCAGTAACCGGTCCAGCCGAGCGCTATCCACAGCCCCCTCCTGCGAGGGAACCCTCTCCATGTTCCACCTGCAGAGAACAAGGTCACTGGTATGTGGACTGTCCACAGATGGATTGCTCATTCAGCAGAACCGTCGCCTCGGCTTTTACTGGGGAAAATTACAAGCCCTGGCTACTTCCAGCCCTGTTTGGGGGAAAAACCATCCAGGCCCTTGTAGATTCGGGCTCTGGTGAACAGATTTTAGATGCACAGGGGGTGATAGTATTCCCCCATTTTGAGCTATCAAAGGATATCCTATATAGGGTGAATAGGCAGACACAAACAGGGGAGGTCACCAGACAGATATTGGTTCCCAAGGCGTTTGTTAAATCTGTGTTCACTCTAGCCCATACTGTCCCTTGGGGTGGTCACCTGGGCAGGGATAAAACATTGGACCGTATTTCATCCCGATTCTATTGGCCAGGGATGCATAGTGATATTGCTAAGCTATGTGCAGCATGTCCGGAGTGCCAGCTAACTAGTTCAAAAGGACAAAAAACAGCCCCTTTGGTTCCTCTACCCTTGGGGTCAGTTCCCTTTGAGAGGATTGGAGTAGACTTGGTAGGACATCTAGAACCTTCTACGAAAGGACACAGATTTATCCTTGTAATAGTTGACTATGCAACAAGGTATCCTGAGGCGTTCCCCCTGAGAACAACAACGGCGAAGCAAGTAGCCAACAAGTTGTTGGAACTGTTCTCACGGGTTGGACTTCCCCAGGTTATGTTGACAGACCAAGGTACAAATTTCATGGCTAAACTGATGCAGAATGTCTTAAAGTTACTAGAGGTCTAGTCTTTTTGGACATCGGTCTACCATCCACAGACTGACGGATTGTGGAAAGATTTAACCGAACTCTAAAAGGGATGCTGAGGAAATTTGTAGATTCAGAGAAGAGAGCCTGGGATGAACTTCTCCCTTTTCTGCTGTTTGCAGTGCGGGAAGTTCCCCAGGCCTCCACGGGATTCTCTGCATTTGAATTGCTCTATGGCCGCCAACCACGGGGTATCCTAGACCTCCTAAAGGAGTCCTGGGAGGAACAGCAATCCCCTTCTAAGAATACCCTGCAATATGAACTAGACCTTAGGAAGCGCCTAGATGTGGTCGGCCATTTTGCCAGGGAGAATCTTAGATCAGCCCAGGACAGTCAGGTGAGACATTACAATCAGAATGCTCGCATGAGAGTGTTTCACCCAGGAGACCAGGTGATGTTATTGTTACCCAGTTGTGAGAGTAAACTCCTGGCCAAATGGCAGGGCCCATTCGAAGTGCTCCACCGTACGGGTGATGTGGATTACGAGATCGCTCAACCAGGGAAGGAAGGGTAAACAAATTTACCATGTGAACTTGCTGAAACCCTGGAAGATGCAGCGGTCTCTATTCATCCACCCGGTGGAGGAGGAAACGGACTTGTGTCCTCAGCCTCCACGGGAGAACATCGTGAGTGACGATAAAATCACAGTGGGTAAACAGTTGTCCTCTGAACAAAAAAGGAACTTGTTAGCAATAATTACACAATTCCATGATGTTTTTTCTGACATACCAGGACAAACTAACTTAATTTCCAGTGCAATCGAGACAGCACCTGGGATAAAAGTACGTTCCCGTCCTTATAGGTTGCCTGAAAGTCGTAGGGCTCTGGTAGAGAAGGAGGTACAAGAAATGTTACACTTAGGAGTGATTGAGGAATCATGCAGTGAGTGGTGTAGTCCACTAATTATGGTCCCTAAACCCGATGGGAAGGTAAGATTTTGTGTGGACCTCCGAAAGGTCAATGCGGTATCCAAGTTTGACGCATATCCGATGCCAAGTGTGGACGAATTAATTGACGCCCTTGGTAACGCGGAATATATATCCACGCTGGACTTGACAAAAGGATACTGGCAAATACCCTTAGAGGAAAAGTCCAAATGCAAAACAGCCTTTGCCACTCCCATGTGTTTATACCAGTTTGTGGCAATGCCATTTGGACTGCATGGAGCCACAGCCACATTTAAGAGACTCATGGATAAGGTACTGAGGCCCCATAGGAATTAAGCCGCAGCCTACCTATATGACATTGTCATTTATAGTAAACACTGGCGGGCCCATCTAAATAGGCTGAAAGCGGTCCTCAAATCTCTAAGAGAGGCAGGGCTCACAGCCAACCCTAAGAAATGTGCCCTGGGTAAGGCGGAAACTAAATACTTAGGGTATGCAGTGGGAGGTGGAAAAGTAAGGCCACTAGCCAACAAGGTAGTTGCCTTAAAAGAAGTTCCGACCCCCCAAACAAAAACGCAGGTTCGCTCTCTGCTGGGTTTAGCAGGGTACTACCGGCGGTTCATCCCCAACTTTTCGGAAGTGGCAGCCCCTTTAACGGACCTCACAAAAAAGTGTGCCCCTACACAAGTGGTGTGGTCAAGGTATTGTCAGAGAGCTTTTGAGGACATAAAAAGGTGTCTATCAGAGGGTCCCATCCTTAGAAGCCCAGACTTCAACAGCCCTTTTATAGTGCAAACAGATGCATCAGAGATAGGGCTAGGGGCAGTGTTGTCACAACAGTTTGAGGGAGTTGAACATCCTATCCTTTTCCTGAGTAGGAAATTGTTCCCAAGGGAAAAAAACTACTCAGTGATTGAGAAAGAGTGCCTCGCAGTAAAGTGGGCAATCGAGGCTTTGAGGCATTACCTGGCAGGAGTCCATTTTACTTTGGTGACGGATCATGCTCCACTGAAGTGGTTAAATAGTATGAAGGATTCCAATGCTAGATTGACTAGGTGGTATATGGCCCTCCAACCCTTCTCATTTGAGATTCAGCATAGGCCGGGAAAAGAGAACGCAAATGCTGACTTATTTTCTAGAGAAGGGGTGGATGGTCAGGCTTCAGCTGTGCGTAGCCCCAGCCACACACTAACAGGGGAGGAATGTGACAGGGTAAATAAAAGCCACCAGCTATATGCCTGGAAAACCTATGTCTAGTCTGCAGTGCAGCACTGACTAGGTTAACTTCAGCTGGGAACCTCAGGACAATTAGTTGGAACCCAGCTGCCTAATCAAGGTGTGTTAAAACTCCAGGATGTAGACACATGGAAGCTGGCTGTTGAGGAGAGAGGAGTAAGCTGCTGAAGAGATTACTGATGCAAGGTCTGATTAGCAAAGTAGTTGAATTGTGAACTGTCTGTTCCCTGCATAGAA
>WSYH01013306.1:0-17282 GCA_036426205.1 Ascaphus truei
CTGGATGCTAAAAAGCATGTAAATTCTCACTGGATGGAAGATTACTAAACCAAAGTGCATGTGTCTATACACTCATTGAAACTGGCAGGGGACAGCGTACCCATCATATATATCCAATAGGACTCTCTTCTGCAAAGGGACTTGAACCTATACCTCCCACAAAAGAGAGAGAGAGGAACATGTTCAATTCCCATGACAGTCAAGAGCCCAGGATCCATGTTGTGAAAAAGACTACGCTATGAGTGGTGAGACAACTAGCCACATTTCTCCTGTGTTCCAGATATCTAACATTGAGAGAACGGATAGTTCTCCCTATGTATTGCATCCCACAAGGACAACACAGCATGTAGATAACATAGGATGTTAGTCATTCTATGTTCCCTTTAACTCCATAATTGCTTCCATTGGAATGTGATGAATAGGTGTTTGCTACAACCATGTGTCTACACCAAGCATGTCAAACTCAAATGCTAACAACGGCCACATTAAACAAGGTTTAAGTTCAGGTGGGCCGCAAAAAACAACAACTTACATTTCATAGAACTAGATTTATTTCGAAAGTACAGTGTGTGTGTGTGTGGTGTGTGTGTGTGTGTGTGTGTGTGTGTGTGTGTGTGTGTGTGTGTGTGTGTGTGTGTGTGTGTGTGTGTGTGTGTGTGTGTGTGTGTGTGTGTGTGTGTGTGTGTGTGTGATATGTGTGTGATATATGTGTGATATATGTGTGATATATGTGTGTAGGTAAAACCAACTGCAATAGGTGAACCAATTGCACCTTAACAATAACACAAAAGATTTTTAATAATAAAATAGTGCCTAACAATTGACACCATAATAAAAGTCAGAACCAGGAAAATAAAATGAGGTTCAAACAACTGGTGGGGGATGGGATTGGAAAATGGGGATAAAAGGGAGGGGGAAGGAAACGGACGGGAATGGGAAAGCAGAAAGAATGGAAAACATTTTTGGAAGTGATGGGAAAGGATGGTAGTGATAAGGAGTAAAAAGGAAGAAGGAATGGGAAAGGAGGACAAGGAACAGGGATATGAAGAAGGGGGAACTAATACTGGATGCTAAAAGCATGTAAATTCTCACTGGTGAAGATTACTAAACACAGTGCATGTGTCTAACACTCATTGAAACTGGCGGCGGGACCGCGTACCCATCATATATATCCAATAGGACTCTCTTCTGCAAAGGGACTTTAACTATCCCTCCCACAAAGAGAGAGAGAACTGTTCAATTCCATGACATCAAGAGCCCAGGATCCATGTTGTAAAGACTACGCTATGAGTGGTGAGACCCCTAGCCACATTTCTCTCCTGTCCAGATATCTAACATTGAGAGAACGGATGTTCTCCTATATGTATGCATCCCACAAGGACAACACAGCATGTAGATACATAGGATGTTTAGTCATTCTATGTTCCCTTTAACTCCATAATTGCTTCCATTGGAATGTGATGAATAGGTTTTTCTACAACCATTGTCTACACCAAGCATGTCAAACTCAAATGCTAACAACGCCAACATTAACAAGGTTAAGTTCAGGTGGCCCGCAAAAACAACAACTTACATTTTCATAGAAACGTAGGTTTATTTTCGAGAAGTACAGTGTGTGTGTGTTGTGTGGTGTGTGTGTGTGGGTTGGGGTGTGTGTGTGTGTGTGTGTGTGTGTGTGTGTGTTGTGTGTGTGTGTGTGTGTGTGTGTGTGTGTGTGTGTGTGTGTGTGTGTGTGTGTGTGTGTTGTGTGTGTTGTGTGTGTATGTGTGTGATATGTGTGTGATATATGTGTGTAGGTAAAACCAACTGCAATAGGTGAACCAATTGCACCTTAACAATAACACAAAGAGATTTTAATAATAAAATAGTGCCTAACAATTGACACCATAATAAAAGTCAGAACCAGGGAAAATAAAATGAGGTTTCAAACACTGGTGGGGGATGGGATTGGAAAATGGGGATAAAAAGGGGAGGGACGGAGGGGAATGGAAAAGCAGAAAGAATGGGAAAACATTTTTGGGAAGTGATGGTGAAAGGAATGAAGGAGTGATAAGGGAATGAAAAAGGGGGAAAGAAAGGAAAATGGGAAAGGGACAAGGGAACAAGGGATAAGGGAAGAAGGGGGAGAACTAAATACTGGATGCTAAAAAGCATGTAAATTCTCACTGGATTGAAGATTACTACAACAAAGTGCATGTGTCTATACACTCATTGAAACTGGCGGGGGACAGCGTACCCATCATATATATCCAATAGGACTCTCTTCTGCAAAGGGACTTGAACCTATCCCTCCCACAAAAGAGAGAGAGGAACATGTTCAATTCCATGACAGTCAAGAGCCCAGGATCCATGTTGTGTAAAAGACTACGCTATGAGTGGTGAGACCCCTAGCCACATTTCTCCTGTGTTCCAGATATCTAACATTGAGAGAACGGATAGTTCTCCCTATGTATTGCATCCCACAAGGACAACACAGCATGTAGATAACATAGGATGTTAGTCATTCTATGTTCCCTTTAACTCCATAATTGCTTCCATTGGAATGTGAAATAGTGTTTGCTACAACCCATGTTCTACACCAAGCATTTCAAACTCAATTGCTAACAACGGCCACATTAAACAAGGTTTAAGTTCAGGTGGGCCCAAGCAAAAAACACAACTTACATTTTCATGAAACGTAGTTATTTTCGAGAGTACAGTGTGTGTGTTGTGTGTGTGTGTGTGGTGTGGGGTGTGTGTGTGTGTGTGTTGTGTGTGTGTGTGTGTGTGTGTGTGTGTGTGTGTGTGGTGTGTGGGTGTGTGTGTGTGTGTGTGTGTGTGTGTGTGTGTGTGTGTGTGTGATGTGTGTGTATATGTGTGTATATGTGTGTAGGTAAAACCAACTGCAATAGGTGAACCAATTGCACCTTAACAATAACACAAAGAGATTTTAATAATAAAATAGTGCCTAACAATTGACACCATAATAAAAGTCAGAACCAGGGAAATAAAGAGGTTTCAAACACTGGTGGGGATGGGATTGGAAAATGGGGATAAAAAGGGGAGGGACGGAGGGGAATGGGAAAGCAGAAAGAATGGGAAAACATTTTTGGGAAGTGATGGGAAAGGAATGAAGGAGTGATAAGGGAATGAAAAAGGGGGAAAGAAAGGAAAATGGGAAAGGGACAAGGGAACAGGGGATAAGGGAAGAAGGGGGAGAACTAAATACTGGATGCTAAAAAGCATGTAAATTCTCACTGGATGGAAGATTACTACAACAAAGTGCATGTGTCTATACACTCATTGAAACTGGCGGGGGACAGCGTACCCATCATATATATCCAATAGGACTCTCTTCTGCAAAGGGACTTGAACCTATCCCTCCCACAAAAGAGAGAGAGGAACATGTTCAATTCCCATGACAGTCAAGAGCCCAGGATCCATGTTGTGTAAAAGACTACGCTATGAGTGGTGAGACCCCTAGCCACATTTCTCCTGTGTTCCAATATCTAACTGAGAGAACGGATAGTTCTCCTATGTATTGCATTCCCACAAGGACAACACAGCATGTAGATAACATAGGATGTTAGTCATTCTATGTTCCCTTTAACTCCATAATTGCTTCCATTGGAATGTGATGAATAGGTGTTTGCTACAACCATGTGTCTACACCAAGCATGTCAAACTCAAATGCTAACAACGGCCACATTAAACAAGGTTTAAGTTCAGGTGGGCCGCAAAAAACAACAACTTACATTTTCATAGAAACGTAGGTTTATTTCGAGAAGTACAGTGTGTGTTTTGTGTGGTGTGTGTGTGTGTGTGTGTGTGTGTGTGTGTGTGTGTGTGGTGTTGTGTGTGTGTGTGTGTGTGTGTGTGTGTGTGGGTGTGTGTGTGGTTGGGGGTGTGTGTTGTGTGTGTGTGTGGATATGTGTGTGGATATGTGTGGATATGTGTGGATATGTGTGTAGGTAAACACCAACTGCATAGGTGAACCAATTGCACCTTCAACATAACACAAAGAGATTTTAATATAAATAGTGCCTACAATGACACCATAAATAAAGAATCAGAACCAGGGAAATAAAATGAGGTTTCAAACACTGGTGGGGATGGGATTGGAAAAATGGGGATAAAAAGGGAGGGACGGAGGGGAATGGAAAGCAGAAAGATGGGAAAACCATTTTTGGGATGATGGAAAGAGAAGGATGAATAAGGAATGAAATGGGGAAAGAAAGGAAAATGGGAACGGGACAAGGGAACAAGGTATAAGGGAAAAGGGGGAGAACTAAATACTGAATGCTAAAAGCATGTAAATTCTCACTGGATGGAAGATTACTACAACAAAGTTGCATGTGTCTATACACTCATTTAAACTGGCGGGGGACAGCGTACCCATCATATATATCCATAGGACTCTCTTCTGCAAGGGTACTTGAACCTATCCCTCCCACAAAAGAGAGAGAGGAACATGTTCAATTCCCATGACGTCAAGAGCCCCAGGATCCATGTTGTGTAAAAGACTACGCTATGAGTGGTGGAGACCCCTAGCCACATTTCTCCTGTGTTCCAGTATCTAACATTGAGAGAAACGGATAGTTCTCCTATGTATTGCATCCCACAAGGACAACACAGCATGTAGATACATAGGATGTTAGTGCATTTCTATGTTCCCTTTAACTCCATATATGCTTCCATTGGAATGTGATGAATAGGTGTTTGCTACAACCATGTGTCTACACCAAGCATGTCAAACCCAAATGCTAACAACGGCCTCCAACCATTAAACACAGGTTTAAGTCAGGTGGGCCGCAAAAAACAACAACTTACATTTTCATAGAAACGTAGGTTATTTCGAGAAGTACAGTGTGTGTGTGTGTGTGTGTGTGTGTGTGGTGTGTGTGTGTGTGTTTTTGGTGTGGGTGTGTGTGTGTGTGTCTGTGTGTGTGTCTGTGTGTGTGTGTGTGTGGTGATGACCTCCACTACCGAACCAAAAAAAACGCCAGATTGAATGATTCTGAACCCATTAACAGTGTCAGTGCCCCCTCTTCACAATTTCTAAAGCAGCAATCACCGCCTGGGATCTTACATTTTCCGCAGTCCCTCAAGGTACTATACAGGAGTGGGAGGTGTTCCCTCCTGTCTTCTGATGTCCCCCCGTGTGAAACTTGAGTCCGATCCGGAAGAAAGCAGAATGGTTTATTTTCGGTGTAGGTTAATAGGCAGTTATTTAAAAACAGAGACAGAGAGGCAAGGAGAGAGGCAAGAGAGAGCAGGCTGAGAGAGGCCAGAGAGAGAGATGCAGATGAGAGAGAGAGGCAGAGAGAGAGGCAGAGATAGGCATAGAGAGAGAGAGCAGAGAGAGAATAGTACGAGAGAGGAAGGCAGAGATGAGGCAGAGAGATAGCAGGATATAGACAGAGAGAGAGAGAGAGGCAGAGAGAGAGATAGAGGCAGTGAGGAGAGATAGAGAGAGTAGAGAGGCATATGAGTAGAGAGGGCAGAGAGCAAAGATAGATAGGCAGAAGAGAGAGGGACAGAGGGACTAGGAGCCAGTGACATGAGTGCACAGGGACAGAGGCTCAGGGACAGAGAGAACAGGGCACAGCACGGGGGGCACAAGGAGGCACGGACAGAGCACATGAGCAGGCAGAGGCGACGAGGGACAATGTCAAGTATGGGAGGCAGGGGCACAGCAGAGGTCACCGAGACATCAGTGACAAGGGCACAGCGACCAGGTCATCAGGACACAGGGACAGGCAGGACACAAGGGACAGAACAGGGACAGGGGAAAGAAGTGCAGGGACAGAGGGTACAGAGGCACAGGATCAGTAGGGACAGAGGCACGACAGACAAGGCACAGGGACCGAGGCCACCGGGACAAGGTCAGAACGGCCTGACAGAGGTTTACACTATCCTCTCGCAGCATCATCTCTGAACCTCATCCCTGACACTCTTCTCCATCTCCCTGACACTCTTCTACTCTCTCCTCCCTGACACTCTCTCCCTCGCCCTGCACTCTCTCTCATCTCCCCTCACTCCCACCTCCCTCGCCTGACACTCTCCCTCCCCTGAACACTCTCTCTCTCCTCCCTCTCCTGACACTCTCTCTCTCTCCTGACACACTCTCTCTGCTTCCCTTCTCCCTGACCACTCTCCCTCTCCCCTCCCGACACTCTCCTCACTACATCTCCCTCTCCCTGACTCTCCTCTCCCTCCCTGACACATCTCCCTCTCCCCTCTCCATGACACTCTCCTCCTCTCCGACACTTTCCTCTGACCGACATGCTCCCTCTCCCTGACCTATCACACTCAACTCTCCCTCTCCCTGACTCGCTCTCTCCCTCTCCATTACATCTTCTCTCCCTCTCCTCACTCTCCCCCTCTCCCTGACACGCTTCGCTCTCCTCTCCCTGACTCTCTCTCCTCTCCTCTTGACTCTCCTCTCCCTCTCCTGACACCTTTACCCTCACCTCTCCCTCTCCCCTGACACTCTCCGTCCCCCTGACACCCATCCCCACCTGACATTCTCCCTCTCCCTGACACTCTCTCTCCGCCCTCTCCTGCACTCTCATCTCTCCCTCTGCCTGACCTCTCTCTCCCTCTGCTCCTGATCACTCTCGTCTCTCCCTCTCCCTGACACTCTCTCTCTCTCCCTCTCTCCGACACTCTCTCTCTCCCTTGTCCCTGAACTCTCTCTTCTCCTGTCCCCTGACCACTCTCTCTCTCTCTCTCTCTCTCTCTCTCTCTCCAGACAAACACCACTCAGCACACACACCTCAGACAACTCAGACACTCATACCACACACCACCTCTGCACCACTGCTCCTGGTACCAACCCCTTCCCTCTCCTTCCCCCCCCCCCCCGTGCCACGCAACACCCCTCCCTCTCCCTTCTCTCCCTCCACCACCCCACCTCTCATCCCTTCTCCCCGCCACCAGGTACCCCCCACCATCCCTTTTTCAACCCACGAATCTACCTCCACCTTCCCCCACCACCAGCTCTTTTTTCGACATCCCACCCCCCTGTCACCCAGCCCCACCTCCCGTTTTTCTTTTCACAACACCCCGCCTCACCCCCCTGCCCAGCCCCAGCCCCAGCCCCATCCCGTTTTTCTCACAAACCCACCCCCTCACCAGCACCAACCCCGTTTTTCCCACCCACCCCCCCCCTGCACACACACCAGCCCCAGCCCCTGGCCCTTTTCTTTTTCACAGACCCACCACCCTGCACCAGCACCAGCCCTCAACAACAGCCTGGTTTTTCATACCCACCCCCCCTGCACCAGCCCCATCCGACAGACCGTTTTTCACAACCACCCCCTGCACGCACCAGCCCACAGTCCCATCCGCCCCGTTTTTCACACCCACCCCCCTGCACCATCCCCAGTTCCAGCCCGTTTTTCACACAACCACCCCCCTGCAAGCCCAGCACGCGTGCCATCCCCTCCCGTTTTTCACATCCACCCTCCCCCTTGTCTCACCACGCACCAGCCCCACGTCCCAGCCCATTTGTTTCACACCCACCCCCCTGCCCAGCAACCAGCCCCATTCCCACCGTTTTTCACACCTCCCACCCACCTGCCCCCGCACCATCACCAGCCCCATCCCATCCCATTTTTCACACCCCCCCCCCCTGCACCACACCAGCCCCACCCGTTTTTCACACACCCACTCCCCACACTGCAACCCACCCGCCCCGCCCGTTTTCACACCCAGCCAGCCCTCACCAGCATCAGCCCCAGCCCGTTTTTCAAACAAATCATCACACCCACCCCTGCAACCATCACCGCCCCAGCCTGTTTTTTTCACACCCCCCACCCTGCACCAGCACCAGCCCACCCCGTTTTTCACATCCACCCCCCCTGCACCAGTCACCATCCCCGCCCGCTTTTTTCATTTCACACCCCCGCCCCTGCACCAAGCACCACCCCAGCCCCAGTTTTTTCACACCACCCCCTGCACCAGCCCCAGCCCGTTTTTCACGACCCACCCCCCTGCACCACCCCCCTGCACCAGCGCCTGTGACTCCGGTAACAATGAATGCTTGTACAGCTTGGGCAGCATCCCTCAGTGACAGATCGGTCAGTGAGCACACGAAGACACACAGACCAAGAACACAGACCACAGACGCCAGACCATCACACCTCGGTGCTGCGGTCCTGGTTGCTCTGAAGTGATAATGGCGGACGAAGACGGCTAGACTCGGACGGGGCCCCATTGGATGGGAGCGGAAGGGAGAAACTATAGCCCGCGTCGTTGTGAGCGGCCGCATGTTTGACATGCCTGGTCTACAACATTATACTCTTGTCTCAAGCACTGGGGTTCCCATTCTGATTTGGACATTTTTGTTTTTTACGTAGATCTTATTTACTTGTGCAATTAGTTTTTTACACTAGTCCACCTTTCTGAAAACACACAAGTGCTCAGTTTGATAAAATTATTTAAATAATGTGTCACATTAGATTTTTTCTAATGAGTGTTTATAGAATGTTTACTTTGTACTAGTCGATGTTTAAATTGGTCACAAATTTTGAACACAGGCCAAATTTAGATTGTTTTGCAGCTGTTGTCAGACCCACTATTTTTTCCTCTCACAAATATCTTTTTCTCGATTCACTCATGAGAACGTCTCTCTCTCTTGTGCTTTGACTTTAGATAAAAATAGTGGTTTGTACCGTTTGGCCAAAAATGGTAAACTGACCACATAAGGCGTAGTTTAGTGGTCCACCTACCTGGACAACCTCAAATGTCTGGACTCCCATCCAGATTTGATGGGTCTGCTGGGGTGGGACAACAAGGATTCTAGTGGACCTTAAGGAAGGTGATAAAAGACAGTGACACAAGGAATGAAATTGGTACAGCTATCTAAATTCTATAGCGTAAATTATATCTGAATTTAGCTTAATTTAGAAGAGAGAGCAAGAGACTCTGAAAACTCATTCACATAATCTGTTCCCAATATTACACATGCGGACAGAAGGCCCAGAATCAAATAGAATAAAAGGACACTTTAATGTGACAAAAGACCCATCCCCACGCGGTTCGACGTCACAGCGTTCTTTTTTCCAAGATAAAACACTAGATTAATACATCCTTAACTACCCTCTTACCCTGCAAGCAGATTCGCGCCAACCAAAAAGGAAGCACGATTGACATCATAGACGCAATGCTGTGTCATCGCGCAGCGCAGAGCAATCCGGCGCCGTCTGTCAAGGCAAACTGTCCATGTAGGGCGTGTGGTGTAATTTTCGTAGGTGCAATGATAGGTAACCCAATATTCTCATAAGTATAATAAGCAGGCAAATAAATACCCAAAACGGACAAACCATGACGTCATGAGTCAATGCGCTTTCACACCGCGCATGCTGCAGACGACACGGCGCCGTCTGATGAGCAAATATTCCCTGCAGGAGAATTGAGCAATAACAAGTAAGTAGCAATAATACGGCAACCCTAAATAGACGCAACACAAATTTAGACATGCCAAATTTATGATTGTTTTGCAGCGTTTGCAGACCCCCTTTTTTACTCTCACAATATCTTTTTCTTTCTGATTCACTCAAGAACGTCCTCTCTCTTTTGTGCGTGACTTTAGGAAAAATCCTCAATATAGATGTTTTGACCCTTTGGTCCATAGAGCGTAGTTAGTGGTCCCACACCCTGAGACAACTAGCAAGTCATTGACGCCATCCCAGATATGATGGGTTCTGCTGGGGTGGATCAACATGATTCTTGTGACCCTAGAACGGTGTAAAAAGACATGTACAACAAGATGAGATTGTAGCGCAACTTAAATTCTACTAGCGGTAATGATCTCCTGACATTTAGCTGTTTTAGAGAGAGAAGATAATAGAGCTCTGAACGTCATCACAGAATCTGTTCTCAATATTGACATTGAAAACTGTGATCTATAAAGTCTCTTACCGCTTCTCTAATATATGTGCATGTCGAGTAGTACAATACACCACTTTTATCGGCTGACGTATTACAATAATGGTCTAGGTCCTGGGAAAGTTTTACTTTTGAAGGGCCTCTCTGTTACTCAGTTAGTGAGATTGGCATGAGCATGGAATGGTGTTATGCAAATGGTGATAGGGATATATTTTGTGTGGCTCATCACTGATTTCGCTGATAACGAACCTGAATAAGTTTAAAAAAATCCATATCAATTAGTAGCCTCAACAAACTCTGTGCTCTTCCGAAAACCGATCAATTATGGTCAATACACAACTTCCTGTATGTTGAACAATGATTGAATCATTTTCTCTTCGTAATAGTAAAATATCTTTGAGCTGAAGATTTCTCTATGAATCGTTGTGAGGGTCAACAAAGAGTTCTCGATGAATGTGGGTCTGAGAAGTTAGGTGCAAAACCAATCCTCTAATCAAAAGAGAACGCTGGTTATCACTCGTGTATGTGTGGAAACGATTGAGGATTTCCTTATGTCACACTGAATGCCTCTCTCCAATCTTTTGTTTTTCTTCTCCTGGATACTTTTGCCCCCTCTACTTCCTCGTCTTCCTTTTTTCTCCTCTGTAGGGTGGTTTGGAGGAAACCTGTGTGTCCATAGCGGATAAATCCTTCCCTCATCCTGAGATACAAATCTTGGTGTTTTCCCTAAAAAAGAATGGGGTTTTCTGGCTTACATTCTGTTCCTTATGTATGGCATCCTTGATGACTGGGGTCGGTCCTATTCCACCCACGGAACCCCTTCTATCTTGTCCAATCTTTACCGGTGTCAAAATGCCTTTGGAGACCACCTGATTGTTCGGTAATGGTCCAATCATGGCGTCACCAAAACCTGCAGATTCAATTAGCCCAACATTTTGTTTCTAGTTTTAAAATTCCTCTGGCTTGGTTTATATATCCAGCACATTTTAAAAAATAAAATTCAACAAAGGCAGTAGAACCTATATCTAACAACAATATAAGATCATTTCCCGCTTCAAAGAGAGTCCTTGAAGTTGAAGATATTGAGGACTCATATGTTATTGCTAAAACCCCTTCATTGTTAATGCTACCTTTGATACTGAATGCATTGTTTTTTTATTGCTCAAATTTGTCCCTGGTGACAAGGACAACCACCCTTTGTGTGTGTCTTATCTCCCACTCACCAATCTTTCCTACATTTATGGATGGAAGAGGTGATTTAAAACCAAATTAATCTGAAATATAAAATTCCCAATAACTCCCTGTAAGGGCGCCGCGTTCTCCTCCTGCCGCATCACTCCCATCCCCGGCTTCCGACGACTGCCGTCCTCACTGCCGGAGCTCGCAGGATCCGCCCGCATCAATCCTCCTCTTCCGCCCGTCACCTGTGGACATCCGCCGCCGAGGCAGACCCACACACCTGCCGACGTCCCACAACTGCTTTCGCGCGCGTGGGTCCCGCTCCTCCTCCTCCTCGGTGTCCCGTGTTCACAAGCGCGCACTCCATGTTTGGGTTGGTCACCCCCACTGCTTCCAATGATTGTTTGATCCCCACACCCCTGCCCTACAATCCAGCACAAGCTACCGCACCTACCTCCGTACATCTGACCTCACTGCTGGTCGTTCCTATGGCTCCTCTCTTGTATATAGATTCAATCAGCCCTGAGCTATTGCCTGAGCATAGTCGTCTTTGGTGTTGTCTTCGTTACAAACGCCACTTCGCATCTGTTCCTGTCTCCTTGTTATAGATCCTGCTTTGTTTCCGACTCTGACTTCTGGCAACCTTGAACCCTTGGCTCGCTATCGGACTTCTTCATCACCTTCTCCTCTCCTCGACCCCTGGCATTGGACTTCGCCTACCCTTGACTCTCCATCCTGATCACCTGGCAAGTACGCTCTACGATCCGACCAACTCTCCTACCCTGACCACCAGGCTTCCCCCACACTACTCTGCTTACCTGGACCCCGTCCCACTCTAGTAAGGCGGTTTGTTTCCCCTGTATCCTTCCCTCACCTCGTGCCTCGCGGTCCCGATCCGGTTTTTGTGGTGAGCACCCATGTGCATTCCCGTGACACTCTCTCCCTATAACCCCTCTAGAATACTGCTAACCTCCATCATTGGGCATTCATATGATTTGAATGATCAAGCTGGACCTCGTCTTGACGACGGGGTTAATTCTAACTTTGAGAGTAAAACAATATCTACATGCAACCATGAGAAATCCTGTCTATTTATACATCAAGTCTAATCCTACTATTTCGACTCATAATCAAATCATATCTTTTTATCCTTGTGGAATTTACATCAATTTTAAGGATCATACATTTTTAAACTCTGAAGCTAATTGAGAGTCACCCTTTCTGTTACCTGTAGTCTGCTAACCAGAACAGTCTTAGAATTCTTCTGATGCCTTTTGGAAATAACCTAGATATAATTTGGGGCTAGGTACATATGAAGTCATTTGAGGAAACTTGTTTATTTTTTTTGGTATCTTGTTTTTTCGCAATGTACCAATGGGATCGCTGCTCAAATTTTTCTAATACCACAGCTTCGCATTTGGAGTGTCAATAGGAGAAGTAAGGTAGCGGAGAAAATTGGGGTTCCTTTCAAATTTCTTTCTTCTCGCAGTACGTGTTTTTTGAATAAGGCAAAAAACAATATTTTTAATTTTTTTTTTTTACGAAGAACAACTTATCGCAGTTTAAATGAATGGCCATTGAGTATTCAATTAATTTCTTAAGGTTAAGTTTTCATTTTGCCCGCGATGGCTGTACTCAATATAGTTTTCTCCTCACGGAGCTCTCAATTGAGACTGCCCTGTTTTTGTATATAAAAGATTAAGATCTTTATTACATTTTATTACAGCAATGATACATACAGACTCTAATCCTCAAGTGTCGAGTTTCACAGTGCTCGATCAGGAGAATGCAGTAAGATGGATAACCGACATTTGCACATAACTATATAACCCAACCCCCATCGCAACTTAAAGATAAAAAACGGAAAATTGTATTTCAAAAATATTATCATTAAAAACATATAGAATAAATGTAATTGCAGCGAATTTAATTACATACATACAACATACTGTCCAATACTAAAAATACTATTTCATACTATATTATTATTATTATTATTATTATTTTATTTATTATTATTTATTATTATATTATTAAATCGTTTCTTAGTGATCCAGCGACTAACTATTTTCTGCCGCTCTACAGTATATACACGACAAATAGGCAAATCACTCAGGAACCAAGCACTTGAATCATAAAAAGGAACCATAATCTATTTATTTGCTTACATCCATTTGGGAATGAACTGTTTAATTTTAGTCCATTTTGTTTCTGTTCTTAACAATTTATAAATCTATTACCACCTCATCTTCCCTTCGGAAATAAGTCTGGATAACACAACAAGAAAATATTTTAAATGGCCAAGCCATGTACTTTATTAAATGTGAAATGGACAGATAATTCACTTTCAAACCTCATAAGCGGACCTAATTGGTCCGTGACTTCTCAATTTTAGAAGTCTGCTAGTTGTATTTACATATTTAATATACATTCTCAGTCCATCAACCCAATAATGTAAAACAGATATAATGATGATAATTAATTAATTTCATTTTAGTTTCTACCACAATTTTGCTGTTTGGAATTTGTGTCCTTTTGACATTGGAGGTGGATGTATTTGTGTATGTTTCTATTTCATGTCTCATTTATCATATGTTTACTGATTACTCCTTGTGAGCACACGAAAACAAAACAAGTTGAGGATCTATCCTGTATGCTGATCGTACCTAAGATATAATTAAAAATCTGTGCTTCATATCCCACAGCCTATCTTTGAAAGTACGCCCTGGAGTAGAGAAGTACGTTGGAAATAACTACCACTTCCAGGCACTAACAGTCCATACAGATTGGTCCTTCAGTACAAGTTAAAAGGGTCTTCACCTGTAGCCCTACTGGTATGACAGAAGGACCCACCCTGGTGGCGTTGCATAAATTAGGTTGCTTCTGGTGGAGCTACTTTCATGTTGGACCACTAGGTTGTTTCTCCATACAGTTATGGCACTTGGTAATTCACTGCATCAAAAGGTAGGCCTGAAAGGTGTGTGAAGAGGAGCACCTTTTAAAATGAACAGAACCAGTGCAATACAAGTTCCAGCATGTTGTTCAGGGCGTGTGGGAGATGGCCCCTAAAAAATGGTGGAGTCCTTGTTCTGCCGACCCCTTTATCTATGATAGTTCCTCCACTGACCGACTGTTTTGAGGTAGTTGACATCTTGGCAGTTGGCCCGTGTTGTGCATCAAGGGTATGGTGACTATTTACTACTTATTTTTCACAATTGCTGCAGAACCAAAAGACGTGTAGGAAGAATGTACTGAAATAATCGACTGGGAAAGCCAAAAAATACCACCCATATCAGTCCTAAACACTTTATCAAAAAATAAAAAACAACGCACAAGTCATTAAAAAATTGTACGCGTAAAGCTGGACAAATATACATTTTTAAAATAAAAGCTTTTTTGTTAACTTATGATCGATCAGTAAAAGGAGGAACATCTCGAGCAGATGCTGCTTGCATTTTCAAATTTTTGTTTTTACAAGTGAGCTAGAACAAATCTTTTTTTCTTGTGCTGACACTCTTTTGGTTTCACTAAGGCTTTCCTTCCTGACAAACGCTAACCCGCTACAATCAACTTTTCAGATGTAAATTTGACTTGAGCGATATGCAACAGTGAAAAAGTGCCTCTTAAAATCATTGAGGTCCAGATCTCATTATCTTTTAATGTAGCTACCGCTATGTTCTGACTGCTGATCAACCTTTAAAAGGGCTTGTACTTTTATAAGAAGAAACACTTTCAGCAACCCAAGAGCTGTCAGTAGGTCAACAATTCAGACACGTTATTCCAGCCTTAGGACATTTAAGATAACACTTTGCTTTATGTAACGTCCCTGTCAGGATGAAATCACATTTCAGTATTTACTGTGATGTGGAGAGGATTTCACAACAGTTTTTCACAAATTAACACCAAATAGGGCCAGCATTATAAGATCTATATATTCATTTCAACACATGAATGCCTATTATTATTAATACAATTCTATCTAATCTAATATATTAACCCAAAACACTTTTTTGAGTTAATATAATTACCCCAAATGCCTGTATCATAATTCACTATTATATTTATATAATTGTTTTCCTAAAATAGAGGTGTTGTGAATCTTATAATGAAGCAAATATGTGAAATGTAAGCAAATTACTACATGCTCATAGGATAAAACATCCTAGTTTTTCATTTACTCTTCCTAAGCATTATCCTATGAGTCTGGACTGAAACATGCATGGCAACATTTATAGAAATCACTATTAATATGCTCATTTAAAATATTTTTTGGATTGGGATGTGCTAGCCGATATTTCACTTGTTTAATCAAATACAGACACTTAGCATAACGCTTTGAACTAATTATGCTCTCTGTGCCCTCAACCGATAAATTTCAAATCTGGTACAAAAGTATAATAGGGGCAAAACACTGATATGCCTTTTGCTGAGATATACAAGTTGAATACACTCCTGGTCCATTGAACCATGGACAAATAAGGATCATTATATTTATGATAGATCTGTATGTGCAACTACAACTTTGGGTTACAAATATGGCACTCGGGTGCTTTAAGAATCTATATCTATTATTCTATCTTATCTATCTAAGCCTCTCTATCTAGCCTATCTCGCGACTCTCTCTATCTATCTGTAAGCGCTTACCCAGGAGCCCCACCCTCTAGGAGATTATACTTCTGCTACGGGTTATTGGTGCATAGCTGTGAGGTCGAGAGCTAGGATGATCTGTGAATTCAATGTTAATCAGGACGGCTTTTGGTGTCCTGAGATTCTTTCTCCGTACTAGGGCCTCTAGTTATGTGGGCCCAAGGGTTTCCAGAGATCAGCCCCACCACAGCATACCTTCCATCTGCCTCAAGGACTGACACTCAGCAGATATATAAAAGAACCAGGGCGTTATTCTTCAGTAACTGCACCTGATGGTGATACAGGATTGCAGGTTTCCTAGTGATTCAGTCCTATGGATGGTGCTGCATCCCCTTGGTATTATAGGGTCCTTATCAGGTCCATCAATCAGATGTTCCGGGCACGCTTCATCCCTGATGGGGAAGGCTCAACAGCCCACCAGTTTCTCTTCAAACTCAGTACACTTCTCTCTGAAATCTGGCAGGGGAGGGACTAGTGTCTATGAACCACTATTGGCTCATGCAGCACTAGGTTCCACCACTCTTCCGTCACAGAGGTGCAGGAAGGGGGGTCAAAAGCTTCCAGGATTTACCTGTCCATAGCCTTTAGCTCTCAGACTCATTGACAGACAGGCAAAGAGCCAGACTGGACCAGCCTACCTATCTATGGTACTTCGTATTAGTGATACCCTTTTTTGTTTTTGGACTAACAATTTATGTCATAAGGACAAGCTTTCGTCAGATCTCTCTCTTGCTCATGTCAGAGAATACGATTAAAAAATTAATCCTATGGCTAAAAAAGGATTTTGGAACAGGGCAAAAAAAAAAGAAAACACCAACAGAGAAGTACTGTCAATAAGGTTGGTGATGAAAATGTTTGAAGATGAACATGTATACAATGGTTACAAGGAACGAGCATGGATGGGTGGACTGGGATGCTGTGGGGGTGGAAGGTGTGGGATAAGAACATTGGCAGGATAGCACGCCGATAATTACAAAAAAATTTTAAGTGTGTGAGACTTCCACATTAGTCCTCTTGTTTTTGGTGTCAAAGATTTACACATTCTGAGTTCAATGTTTTCCTTTCTTGGGTGTGTTTAAACATTCCATTGAGGATTTTGATTTTTAAATCATTTCTGTTATGAACTTTCTTGTAGGAGAACTTATGTCCCCAGGGGAGCAGTTATCTCTCCTTCATTGTGTGTATTGAGTTGTCTGTCATAACTCATTTCTGCCTTGAAGCTCTTGGCTGGTTTTGCCAATGTAGCAATGTAATCATTCCCTAGCCACACTGCAACCACATTAAATCAACTAATACCTGACAACCCAGGTAGTTGGATCTTCTACGATGTGCTTCCAAAATCCACAAACCAGGAAACCAAACCCGCGACAAGTTATAACAGGTATGGATACACTCACTGACCAATATCAGCTTAGTGGAGATATCCTCAACCTTTAGTCCCACAGCACCAACAGCTGCTTATGCCAGATACAACATATTTACTTATAACCTTAACAACATCAACCAACTACCATCCAACACTGCTAGTTACCATGCGTAGAATCCCTTAACAGTAACATCCCCCAACAAGGGATGGTATTGAG
>WSYH01013307.1:0-17278 GCA_036426205.1 Ascaphus truei
CAATACTATCCAAAGTCTGGGAAAATGTGTCAGTCCCATTAAATGATTAACTATATTCAAGACTTCTCTTACCAACTCCTAGATCTGCTTTCTACCCAAAACCCCTCCACGTACCTAACGCCCTTAACAGTTTGAAATGAGATCCCAGTGTGGAATTGGAACTGGGACAACTTACTGAGTGCACCATTCCTATATTTTGGGCAAAGTCTTTGCTAACGGTATTATGATATGTTTACGGTTACATGCTTCATTTGCTCTGGAATAGGCGGAACACACTTTTAGAACTGGTTTTAACATCCTACCATCGGGTAGAATTCCATACATGTAATGTGTCTATCTCAGGGAACTCGCTTTAACCTTCAACCCCGGGAATGTCAACTGGTGGGGTCCTCGTGAAGACTGTATTCTTTCTTTGGGCTCCTACTCTTCTCAGTTTTCATTAATGATCTTCCTACACTTGTAAGGGTGCTTCAATATACATGTATGCAGGGAATGCCAGACTGGAGATCTTATATGCATATACTAGCCCATCTCTGGACCTTTTCCAACGTACTGAATCCTATCTGTCTCAACATACTTGAAAAACTGGATTTCCGGATACAAACTTTTTTAAACAGTGAGAACGACTGTCACCTGGTAATTTGGGACAAAGTCGACTCATTATAAATCTACCAAGGACAGACCAACAATCATAACCAACTCTACTACCATCTACCCCCTGTCAGTAGTATTTGTAAATATCTGGGCATTATGGTGTTTACTTCCATTTAACGTTGTGTTGTAACTTCAAAACCGCACACATTTATTCGAGCAAATAGCCCAGTTAATGTACCTGGCAGTATACCTGTGAATGCGCCGCTCCCTCACCTCTGACAAAGCCCAGCCCGTTGGTTTTGCCTTCCCACCGGGTTCATGGCTGGCTACGGGGCGGCTTGATCTGTTAAATGAATGATTACGTTTTAATAAGGCTGCAATGCTTCGCGTGTCTACCAGATGGCATATAATTCAAATCGAATTGAAATGCAGATATACTATATATATACTGTGCATGTATTGCCAGCCAGCGGGAACCTAAATGCTCAATCCCTGCATGGAAAGATACCAAACACATCAATGCACTCTGGCAGAACACAGTCACGAAACCTCTAATACACCTTCCGGTATATACACCGACATTCGTGGACTTGCCGAGCTCGTCATAAATTGTGTCCGCACAGTGTGCCATTGATACCCTAACATCCAAAACTTAACGCCAAAAACCTGGTGTACTTTATAGAAAACGCCAAAATCCTCCCCAAAACCTCCCAAACCCACTGGTCGAAAGCGTCATGCGGATCAGCGTAAAATGGGACATTTGGTCATGGCACTTCGCCACACACAAATAGCCACCGGCCTTTGCCGTGACTCTACCGCCGCAGCTGTTCCATTGCTTTACCCTGTGCCCGCCGGCCGTTGTCTAAGTTGTGTTTATTTAATTTTTTAGAGTAGGTGTGTATTAATTAATAAGGGTTTTAAGTGGGTACTTAGGGGATATTTACAGGCGCTTTTAGTGCTTATGGTGGGGGTTCATTAACGGGGTTTTACGCACTTAAGGTTTAATGTTTTAATGGTTTAGCGGTTAGGGTGAGCGGGTTTTTGCGTGATGGGCTTACGGGTGGGAGTTTAGGCCTTACTCTGTATCTTAGTGATAACAAAAAATTAAAAAACACTGTAACCTGATATTTGTTAATTAAATTATATAAACAAGAATATATACCATTATGTAAATACACATCCTTGGCTTAAAGTGAAAATACGTGAATATCAATTGGAAGAACATTTTATACAGTGATGTATATAACCATTATGATATAAACTATGTAAATCACAAGTGCTGAAAACACATGAGTATATTGAACATTTTTAATTCTGTCTGACAGAGAATCTGCAGCTTGGTTCACATAGATGGCTCGAAACTTTATATAGCCACTATACACAAAGAGAAGGAAACACAGCGCAAGATGTCCATGAGTATAAAAATGGTACGTGTAATAAATTGTATGGATAAATTTAGTCAGACTGGTAGGTATTTGCCATACATCAGATAGTGATAAAAGAGCATGCAATTTTAAGTAGACATTTAGCACAAGATGGTATTGTCCACGGTAACTATGACAGATATAATATACAACCCAAAATATTGGTTGAACTGAACGAGGACTGTGATATAATGAAAGTATATTTTTCCTTAAATAGGTGAACACAGCCAATATACTACAATTACAGGATGAAGGTAACCCTATTACTACTAGGGTTGGGGGAGGAAGAAGTATCAGATAAGCAATTCTCCAAGCAATCGGAGTGACATCAAGATGTAAATCAGAAGACTAATAGGACTGTAGGGTTGAACCAAAGTTTGATATACCTGTGTAACCCTATCTTAACAGTTGACTACAACTATTGGTGATACATTATCTGTCATCCATCTCTAACATGGGAACACCATTTATAACCCATGCCCCCCCCAGCTATTAGGCCCATCGTACTGGGACTCTGAGGGTCCCATTCTGGTAGCCCCGAATCTAATCAGGGCACCGCCCAGTCTACCATATGAAGTATCTGGCAAGATTCTTCAATTGGTTTTGTAGGTTAAGATATAGCACTTAGACAACCACTCAGTTTGATGGCGTCTCTTCTGCCCTCATGGTAAAACATTTAGAGTGGCGGAGTCTTTTCGATCAGATACTTGGTTTCCATACTTTGGGTCCGCCCCTGACCATTGGTGCATTCCCTTTGGGAGAATGGAATCTTCAACGGGTTTTTTTACCCCGCTTTTAGATGCGATACAAATCTTAGAAGTTAACAACACACACATATTAAAATGTACCGTTCCTTAGGTCCACCGCGGTCCACACCTTCCCAGAGATATGCAACGCAAACTGGGACACCTATAGGGTCCAAGTTCAGTCCACCGCTGCGACCGTTCAGGAACCAGAGATTACACAACATACAACCACTATAAAACGCGTGCAATCTTTAACAGCAAGATTCTCCGCTGTAAACATAAATCACAGTTCTTCACTAAATCCCCATTTAACACACAGTGCTCCGCCGTCCAAGACTTCGCCCACATGGCAGGACTCAATTAACCGCCGCCCCTGGGCAGGCTATGGGAGTCTGCTGGCCAGAGACTTTCACGCGGGCACAATCCGCGTGTTGAAGCCTATGTGGTTTTCTCGCGCCATATGCCGAGTCATGGAACCGGCCCGGGCCATTGAAGTCTTTGAACAAAACTCCGAAACCCTTATTGTGTCCTAACTTGCCGTACATGTTGGTCAGATAGGGTCAGGATGGAAATTTGTGCCAGCCAATCCGGGGCAGTGACTAACACGGCACCACACCAAACCATGGCCCCTGGACCATCCAGAACCGGAGTATGGGTTATGATTGTAGGGTTTTCGGACTTGGCCGTTTTCCTCCCTCGTGCTGCTTCTTCTGCTGCCGCCGCCATTGGAACCTATGGCGCGAGGCCCCCTCTGGCTGGCCAAGCATGACCCTTTCACGGTGGTCCTGCTTCTCGTGACCCCGGTGGTGGTCGAGTTGATGGAGGCCTAGGAACTAGGGGCAAAAGACTTTTATCCTGGGGTGCCCTAGAACCCAAGATTCCCACGCCACTTGACGTTGGAACTTGACTATCAGTGATAAAGCTCTCTTCAGAAATGCTCCGCTTGCGTTTGGACAGCTGCCAACATCTTCCTGTGAAAGCGCCCGATCGAGGAATCTCCATTGAAGTCAATGAACCCATTGACTTATCAAGGGAACCGCTGCTGGCTCCTCTCAGAGCAGCATCTGATCTGGTCTTTGAAGGGAAACAGGTCCCAAAACAGCTATACTCCGCCATGGAATGATGGATGCTGCCAATGGCGCCTATGGGACCCTGCAAAATGGTGCCTGAAAAGTGGGGCGGGAAATTAAAGCAACGGCTATAATCACTAATACAACTATTACCCTTGCCCTCCCGGATGTGGATCCCCAGTTCGTGATTGTGGTGCATACACTGACAATTATAATGAAACAATGGGGACAGAGAACAATACATTTAACATGACATAGCAACGGTGTAACAACCGAAACAGTCCTTGACCGCAGTCCAGTTTACCCCCAAGCCCCCTTGCCTCCCTGTTGAGAGTCAGGGGGGGCCTGGTTGGGTGCTAAGCCCTTTAATACCGTCTAATCCCCCTCATCACCTCTACACCAATCCCCTTCTTTTAATGGGTGACCGGTGGCCCCCATAGCCCTATGGGAGTGGGGCACTGCTGGCACCATTAATGAACTGGAACTCAGTTCCTCAGAGGAGATACCCTGATTTGAAATCCATAAGCTTGCTGTTTTCACTACCCTTTTTGTGCTGAATAGTTAAAAAACCTCAAATTCTTGCAACAGGCCAATCATCCCACCTTAGGCACTATCATCTCTCTCCCCTATGCCCTCTGCACCAACTCATGGGGTTTGTGTCTGTGGAGACCGGAAGCCCTTCCATACACATAGGGCTGGAGCTTTTTGGGTGCCACACATGGCAAGCACTCTGTCTCATGGTGGCATAGGCCACCTCCCTGGGGATAGTTTTTCGTCTGAAGAATACACCACAGGGTGCTCTGGCCATCATCCCCACACCTCTGGCTCAAACCACGCCCCCAATGCCCATATCCGAGGCTCAGTCTGTATCAAGTAAGTTGTTGGTATAGACTCCGGGCACCAGTATGGGGCCCAGCAAGCGCGTTTTCAGTTTTAGTGCCTGAATTGCAGTACTCACAGCAGAGTCCCAGTGGATAACACAGGAGTTGCTTCTTAGTCCATCAGTCAGGGGTTTGGCTCACGGCACTGTACTATGTGGGAACAAACTTCCTAATAAATACCCTCGGTGACCACAAAATGCCCATGACCTGTTTTTGGTTTTTGGAACCGAGGCCCTGAACTATGGCTTTCTAACTCTACCTGGCGGCCTCTAGTTTTGCAGGGGCCCGCCCACCCACCCATGTGCCCTAGTTACAAGGAACGACTCGTCTGCCATCCCCTACCATAACCCTTAGTGGGTTTTCAGGTAAGCCCAGCTTCCTATCCATTCCAGCACCGCAGCTACATGTCCTAAGTGGGAGTCCCACAGAATTAACTAAAGACACAATGTCATCTAAGTAATCGCGGGCTCAGCTCTGCATCCTGTCAAAACCATTATTGACCGAGGCTTGCGAGTAGGCCAGGCAATTCTTCATCCCAAATGGCATCACTAAAATCTCATAAGGCCACTTGGTAGTGATGAAGCTGACTTCTCGTCCTCTAGCCCTCCAGGGGTAGTGGGATTTACCATAGCCTTTGCTCAAATCCATGGTCAGAATACTTTGCCCCCCCGCGAGTTACATCCAGTTAACTCCATATGCGCGGGCAGGGTAGGCATCTAACAACCACGCCCCACAGCGTTAGCATGCGGTAGTCCACCACAAAACCATGGTAGGTCTTGGTTCCTTCTTTAGGGACTAGAACTACCGGGATTTGTCCCAATGACTCTGGGGGGAGTAATTACCCCAGGGCAGCCATCCTCGTATCTCCCTCCATACTGGTCTTGACCTCTGCTGACACAAATAAAGCGTGCTTATGCAGGGCCTTGCAGATCTCCTGTGTGCACTGGGTGTTTTTTTGAGTATTTGTGGGTCGCCTGGCATGTCAGTGGAGAGGACTGCTGAATTTAGCTAGTCATGTCCCTGGCTTCTCCTGCTGCCCTAGCAACTCAACTGTGCCCCTTTCTCCACCTGCTCCCAGTGTTTCCTGCCTAGCCTCCCCTAGGAGATCAGTCAGGCATTGCTCGCCAGAGTCACTCCAGCCTGGGCTACAAATGCCATTACTGCTCCCATACTCCGGTGCTCTGTATTCCTTCACATATTAAACGTGATATGGTCTTATGCCCTCTCAGGCTCTACCTGTACAACGTAGGTGTACTCATTCCCTTTCGGTGACCGGGTACGGTCCCGACCCCAGGCGGCCATCAACTTGTTCTCCTCCAAGTGGGTGTTGGAACAAGCACCTGCTGTCCTGGGGTGTAATTCTCTGCTAACAGGGCTTCCGGCCATCCCATTGCTTTGCTGCTTTGCGACGGCCCTGAGAGGGGTCCTGGGTCACCCCCATGAGCATCTCTACATGTCTCGGAGATTACTCAGTACTGAATCACCTGACGTATCAGTCGCATGTAGCCTCCCCCTCTTCGCATCCCTCACGAATAGGTTCCAGAGGTCCACGTACCCTGCGGCCATATAGTACTCGAAAGTTGGTGGAGAACACCTGTAGATTCCTGGCGGTACATCTCGGTAGGCACAACACGGTGCTGTAAATGATCTCCCATCTTTCCTCCCTCCGCCTCTATAAGGTCCGAACACGTCTTCAGTGGCGTAACCGTCAACCTTTCACATATCCGTTTGTCTGGGATGGTAAGGGTGTGCGCCGGTTCTGTACAACCGCAGGCAATTCCCTGATACAATGTAACAGTTCACTCTATACCTGCGACCCCAGGCCTGCTCGTTAGATCTTCACTAGGGCACCTACCTATACTAGAAAAATGTTACGAAGCTGCTGCCACTGTCCTTGGCACTATATGGTGCCAAGCGCTAATAGACGCCGCCCGTCCGCCTTCAGTTACCCGGGTGGCAAAACCGACCACAGGAGGATTAGGCTTCCCCTGACCTGCTAGATCATAAGGGTTCCTAACAAGGTCCATTGTCTGACTTTCTGAAGGGTTCCCCTATATCGTAGGTGGGTTTCACGGGTGCCTTCACAACGTCACCCGCCGTACCCACTCCTGGCAGGCAAATCACAAGATCTGGCAAGAAAGTGCCCACATCTCGAGATCGCCCCCGCGCCATAGTAACCGCTGTAAACGGGCTCGCGTATTGCTTTGACCCCCTGAATGTCCCCGCTAACGGTAATAGAGGTGAAGTACCCCTAACAGTTTGCTGTCGGTACCCCCGCGAGCTTGTACCTCACTACTTCGCTACATACCGTCAATCCCTCCTCTATCCCTGGTTCCCTTCTTCTTTTTCTATACAGGAGTCCCTTATGCCATAGGCAGGCTCAGTGCCTCCTCCCTGCCTGAGACTCGGACGCCCGCGAATCTCATGCCGGCCAGGTAAGGGTCCTGCCTTCACGCCTCCATATAAACTGGCTCTCCTCAATTTTTGGCCACCCCCCATCTGTCATTGGTCTGGAGATTGGGGAAGGGTGATGGGGACATGTAATCCATCCTGTGGTGGTTCAACTGACCTGGCTGTACCTCCCCGGGCTCCTCTGCGCCCTCGCGCTAAACGTTGTCCAAAGCCTGGGTGACTGTGCTCCGCGCAGCATGCCGCTGTCTGGCTCCAGGTAAACCGCCGCCCGCAGCGGGTTTGGGCCTCGGTCGTAGGTGCAGGTCAGTTGGTCCCAGATTGTGTCAAGAAGAACCTTCATCATCCAAACCGGGTAAAACCCCCCCCTCCCGCACACCCTGGCCCTTCCGTCCAATCCAAAGATTCTGGCCACTTGCAGGAAAACGGGGCTCTCCTCGCACCCAGTGATCTGTAATCCAGGGCCAGGGAGTCCAATTCCCTTGCCGACCATATTCAGGTCGGACCAGGTCACTGCAGCTCCTGAATCCATGAAGCTGACTGCTTGCCGGTCACGTCGATCTGTGACCTGGCTGGGTGACTGATGTCTGCTACCCCGTCCGTCTGGCTGCAGGTGCCGGCGCTTGAGGATGTACCCTCTGCTTCCTTGGCTGTAGGCACCGTGAAACCGGGACGCATTCATGGGAGTCTCACTGGGAGTTGATTTTCCATGACTGTTCCGGAGTCTTTTTGGTGGAAGCCCCCGCGCGCGGGCTAAGTGCTTCGCAGCTGGGGTGCGTCGCCAGAACTGATGGTGTGTCCGCCGAAACGCAGGCGTTTCCCGGCAATCTGGTCTTAGTGTGACCAGGGGTTGCAGGTTTAAGCCAAGCACCGGCGCATCGTTCCGAGCTCCTCCCCGCCTTTCGGTGGACTGCTGCCTCCGAGGCAGCCTTAGTCCATTGGGGGTTTACAGTTTTTTGGCCATGGCCGCAGCCGACCGACCGGGACCACCCGTCCTCGGGCGCGGGTCCACCCCTGTATAATGACGGCTCCTGGGATGACCGTCGCTCTCTGCTTTGGCGGCATCAGTGTTCTGGTCACAAGTGTCTGCACAGCCTCGCCGCCTCTCTGTAAGTCTTGGGCTTCGTTGTCGTACAACCAAGCTCGTTCACACCGCCGTCGGCACTGCGCATGGCTTGCTCTCTCGAAAGATGAGGTCCACAGCATGGTAAGTCTGCCTCAGAGCCCTCCACCGCCGTATCCCGTACAAAGCCCAAGCCTGTCGGGTCACGTAGGTAATAAGGACACCAGGGCTGCCTCTCTTCCACCCGGAATTTACCATACCCCTGTAGTTGCTTCATGGGGTAAAACCGTACATGAAAAATAACAGTTCTTTCATCGGGTGTTCATATCATCAGCAATCACTCATCTGGAAGACGCCATTACTCGTCTGCGTAGCCAGCCGGATAAGTAAGGTGTCCCAACTGCAACCCTATGCTGGGGAAGCATTTTGTACCGCCGGCACTGGGTGGTTTCAAAGTTCTTTAAAAAACTGTCGATCTGATTAGTACCACTACCTTTCCACGACTTTTGTGAGACTGTGCTGGTCCAGTTTAGTTCATCTTGTTGGGTTGGACAAAGGGGGGCAAAAGCGGGGTCCTGTTCCTGCCATAGTGATAAACTTGCAGCCACTCCTCCGGTGTCCCTCTGTCACCCCCCGCAGTAATCTGTCCAACATTTCAGGGTGGAACGACTGGTCAGCCGCAGCAACCATATCCCCCTGTTCCTGCTCCTCGGGAGGTGCACTCTTTCCCTCCCCTGGTCTCTTCCCCGCTGACCTCAAGTGGTGGCCTGATACGGGCAAGCTAGCCATATCCTGGGGCTCTTCAAGCCGGGCTCATCCGTCACCGGTTGCTGCTATCCATTCTGCGCCTCCTGGTTCTCATAGGGCAAGTCCTCTTCACGGCACTTGTCTTTCAGCTGAGCTCGGGTCCTGATGTTGGTGATGCCTTCAGCCCGCTCATGGTTCACGTGTCACAGCAGTGAGGTGGTGTTACAACTTGTGTTAACTGTTGCACTAGCGTTTGTGTTCGAATATCTTTAGTCCTCAGGAACTCCTCGCAATTCCCCTCGAGTTCCCACTATATTACGGGTCCTCTCAGAGACACTGTATACAGTTTCGTTCAATCCCGCAGCTGCACCAGTTATTATAATGCTTGTCCACGGTAACTTATGACAAGATATAATATACACCAATATCTGGTTGACCTGAACGAGGCTTAGATATAATGAAGTAATTGTATTCCTTAAATAGTGTAACACAGCATGATAGTACAATTAACAGCAATAAGGTAACCTTAACTTGGGTTGGGGGGATGAAGAAGTATCAGTAGTTCTCCAGCAATCGGGTGACATTCAGATGTATCCAGAAGAACTAGACGTAGGGTGTCAACAGTTTATTACCTTGTAACCTATTCTTACATTGAAGTACAGACTATTGGTGAACAATTATTGTATCCATCTACCGTGGAACACGTTATAACCATGCCCCCCAGTCGAGTTAGCCCATAGCGTCTGGGACGTCTGAGGTCTCATTTTGTAGCCCCACATCTATCAGGGCGCCGGACAGTCATAACCACTAGATGAAGTAAATCTGGCAGGATCTTCATTGTTGTTAGTGTAAGATATAACACATAACAAACCACATCCAGTTTGAGCTCTCTGCCCTCATGTAAACAGTTAGAGTGGTGAGTGGAGTCCATTGTGATCAGTAGCTTGGTTCTTAATTTGGTCCCCCCCTGAACCATTTGCATTCCTTTGTGTGACGGATCTTCACGGGTTTTTATCCCCGCTTGGAATACAAATTATAACTTAAAACCACACATATAATAAAAATATCCAGTTCCTTAGGTTCCCACGGTCCAAACTTTTTTCCCAGACCTAATGCCGAACTGGGACCTATAGGGTCCAAGTTCAGTCAGCCGCTGCGAACCTTCAGAACCGGAGATCCACAAATACCACTTAAACCAATGTCATCTTTAACCAAAATTCCTCCGCTGTAATATAAATCACGGTTTTTCCACTAAATCCCATTGAAACAGACGGACTCTGCCGCCTAGACTTTCAATGGTATCCGCCGGCAGCCATGCCCGGGCAGTGACTACAGGCACCCCAAACATGGGCCTCTGGCACACCTCCAGAACACGAGAGATATGGGCTTATGATTTGTAGGTTTCGACTTAGCCATTTTCCTCGTGCAGCTTCCCCCGCCATTGGAACCTATGGCGCGACGACCCGCTCTGCACAACATGACCCTTTCCGGGGTCCCTGGATTCTGGGACTGGTGGTGGTCGATGATGGGGGCCTACGGAACTCATGCGCAAAAAGAATTTTTATTTTGGTGCCCTAGAAACCCAAGATTTCCCCAACTCCACTGACGTTGAACTTGACTAATCACATCCGTGATGAAACTCTCTTTCAGACAACTTACCGTTTTGAGGTTTTGCGGTTTGGGAACGCTGCCAACTCTTCCTGGATATCCGTCGAGTAATCTCAATTTGAAGTCAATGGACCCATTGACCTACAATTGGGAAACCGCTCTCCTCCTCATCGGCCCCATCTGCTGGGCTCTTGAGGGAACGGTCCAAAACCGCTGATCCGCTTGAAATGAAGGAGCTCCATGCCGCCATGCAAGCCCCTGCAAACTGGTGCCTAAAAGGCGGGAAAATTAAACACAGGGCTATAATCACTATACCAACCTAACCCTTTGCCTCCCGGATGGATCCCAGTGTGTGTGGTGGTGCAGACCTGACATTATAATGAACATGGGAACAGGGAACAGGTACATTTATTTCATGACATAGCACGGTAAACCATTCCTGGATCGCAGTCCCAGTTTACCCCCCCCTTGCCTCCCTGGTGAGTAGGGGGGGCCATATGGGGTGACAGCCCCTTTATACCGGGCCAATCCCCTCTCTCTCTACAGTATCTAGAGCAAATCTCATCTTGAGCGTCTGATCCCACGGCTTGTCCATGATGAAGTGTCCAGGATCTTCCTCTCTACGCATAACCGTTCTCCTGCTGGAAATGGTGTCAGTCCTGGTCTGATGGCTTCCGAGGTGAGCTCTGTGCGTGGTCCCTCCACACTGATGGGCCAAAATGCCAATAAACGTGCCAGAGTTTTCGCCAGCTTGCCGCTGACACACAGGTTCAGTCGCTTTGCTTGTTGCAACCCCGCTGGAGAGTAATAATCAAACACGTCCTGTATTACGTATACTCTGAATGCGTAACATTGGTGCAGCGCTGATTAGCAGGCAGGCCGCGCGTGCAGCGCAGGCAACCGGGGCCACAGCCTAACGCATAAATTGCATACTACCAGAGGGGGGTGTAGGCTTTACTTCCACAGATACCATTCCAATGGCCTTGTTTCTAAGAGGTTTTTTTGGCTTATCATTGTAATCATCGCCCAAAGAAGAAGATCATATATCTCGAAAGCTCGCACAAATAAAAGCTTTAGCCCAAGAACAGATCGCGACTATTTGTTTTTGATTATTACAGTAACTCGGCTAACAGTAAATAATATACATTTATATATATATTATTATTTGTTTACATATTTAATAATTTCATTTTATTACAATCTTGGGAACGGCGATGGTGACCACGTTAGACCCAGTTATGCCAACAAATTTATGGGACTTTTGAAAACTGTTTTGTCCTAGCCATGGTTTTTTCAAATGGGGGTGGGTTCCAGAACCCCGGGTTCCGTCACAATGTCACTGGTTCTTTGAGCTTTTTCCACGTTGTTTTTTTATACGGACCATCGCATGTTATCAGGCGCATGACATCAGGCCGCAGACACCTCAATAAATTGTAGAATGTAGTTGTAGCGGAGATGCACCACATAATCACATAAGCATATTGATCAGCAGAACTTAAAATTGATCTCTTTGTACTTTAAATACAATGCATATAAATTATGGGAGAATAAAAAGTCCCTCTTCAAAAGTTTGTTTTTCAATTTTATATATATAACTGTTATATACTGTAATTATATAAAACTCTGCAACCAACTTTGAAAGGGTGACTTTATTCTCCCATAATTTTATCATTGTATTTAACAGTACAAAAGATCAATTTTTAGTTCGCTGATCATATCTTAGATTTATGTGATGCATCTCCGCTACAACTACATATCTACACATGTATTTGAGTGTTCTGCGGCCTGATGTCCAGCGCCTGATTAACATGCGATGTGTCCGTAAAAAAACGCATTAAAAAGCTCAAAGAACCTCATGTGGACTGCTGACGGAACCCGGTGGTCCTGTGGACCCATTTTGAAAACCATTGGCTAGACAAAACAGTTTCTAAATATCCCATAAAATTTTTTTGGCATAACTGGGCTGAACGTGGTCACCATCGCCGTCCACAGATTGTAAATAAAATGAATTATTAAAATTAATGTGTACAAATTAATATCCTGTTATTATTTGATTAACACGTCTTATTATACATACTGTGAAGTGCTATGTACATTAATGGCCGCTATATAAATAAATATAAACAAGACATACTGCACACCACAATGACAAATAAGATACCTGCTGAGACCGGTGCTCCTGGTTTCAGGGATATCGCCTAGCATCCACATGGAGAAATTAGAATGATCCAGGGCAACTTCTCGGATTTCTTTAGAAAAAATTTATTCACACAAAACAACAATGTCATTCATTTCCTCCCTCCTAGGGGACTTTAGTCAAGTGACTGGCTTGCAAAACTACAAAAATTCTCATAGAAACCATAACACCCATGTGAAACACTTAAACACGCACCAATTCCCCCCGTATTTCACAATGATGTCCAGCATCTTGATCCTCCATGCGGTGTTTGCCCCGGTCCGGTCGCGCTGACGTCATCGATGGTTCCTACGCGTTACGTGCATCAACATGTCCCTCTGCGTGGGTGCATCCGGCGGCCTGAACAGGCATAAGGGCTTGTTGAACGTGCTCCCTCTGCTCCTCCTCTGGATGTTTTCCCCCGTCGTCCCGGGTCCTCGCGATATTTCAAGGGTTTCGGTGATGTCATCAGTGATAGCTTAGATCTTCTCTATCCCTTAGCTGGTGATGCCGTTTTTTCGCACATGCGGCAATGCATCCCCCATTTCTGTTAGGCTTTGATACAGGGGGAATAGAGCTTATCTAGCTCGTGGATTAAAACATCATCAATGGGTGGAATAATGAAGAGGGAGAGAGTTTATTCAATGTGAATAACATCATAAGTGCCACTATAACCCTAAAAAAAGATTTAAAATATAGGATCATTTCTTTCATGTTTTGGTTGTTCAAGAACAGCAGCGCACGCACAAAGTGAAATCCACACTTAGAAGAGAAATTACATTAGATCAAAAAACATATTAGCGACTATTGAGGAAGCAATTACGGGACAAATAGTAATTAAGTCCCCTAGTGTGACTGTATCAAGTGGGCACGTCCAGAAGGCTTTCTCTCTGAGTAATGCTATGTCCCCTCTGACCTGGAGTATTGTAACTACGATTCTATCCCCATACCTTCAATGAACTACTGTATATTTGTGATCTGTACAATGTGATAAGTACAGTCTCTCCTGTTACACCGGTGCTGCCCCATCGACCAGACCGTCCCCTGTGCTGTGGTGGGACGTAGGGATACACGCACCCGCAGCAAAGGGAGCGCGTCCGAGGTGGTGTGTTAGTGTTGCCTGGCCAGGTAGTAAGGAACAATACTTGCCGGT
The DNA here is from genome assembly GCA_036426205.1 of Ascaphus truei. Lineage (NCBI taxonomy): Eukaryota > Metazoa > Chordata > Amphibia > Anura > Ascaphidae > Ascaphus > Ascaphus truei. The sequence continues at coordinate 13,872 of WSYH01013307.1, forward strand.
ACCGATATAGAGAGGAGGAGTAGTTATTGCCGTTGCCAAGATCAGGGATTGGAGAGTTGCGGATGGTCGAAGGTATAAGCCGTGTTACAGGGATGCCAGAAGTCACGAAGTCCAAGTAGAGCCGAATCGAGAGCCAGGGGTAGTCCGTCCAATCCGCGTCCAATACCTGAGGAGTCCCTGAGAGAGTAGTCAAATGCTTCCATACGAACTATGTCGAGCGACGAGTGATGGGAAGGCACGGCTACTTAAGGCTGGGCAGGCCAATGGAAAATGGGGCAGGCCTGGAGACTGTAGAAGTCCTCCCCTGATAGGAGGGAGGTTTTACAAGCCCGCTAGTGTAATCTTGATTTCATGGAACGTGTGTGATGGCTTGGAGGCGACGCCTCAACTGCAGAGCAGTTTTTAAAAGTGCTCTGTTAGGCGTGTGCTCTGTAAGCTGGGGAATGCATGCCATAAGGTCTGGGGCTGGCGTGCGTGTGTGCTGGGATTCGGTGACTGACGCGCGTATCGCATGGGGTCAGAGACAGATGCACGTGTGCCATATAGAGCGTGGAGCTGGGGACACACGCAGAGCTGCGGTTTCAACGGCACCTCTTCGTTTGGTGCAATCCTGTGATGGCGAGAGCCAGAGTGCCGTGGCAGACAACGGAGGTATGTGGAATTGCCGCTCGACGCTTGGACGCCGTGAGTACCCGACGGGAGGTGATTAATGGGTCGCGCTGACGGCGCTAGACACCAGATACCTTACAGTACCCCCCCCCCCCCCCTTCATGAATGCCCCCCCCCCCCCCCCCTTCAGGAATGGCCTCAGGACGGTCCTTAAATGGTTTGTTTGGAAACTTCTTCCTGAAAGTCTTCAGAAGAACCAGAGCGTGGATATCACGAAGTGGAACCCAAGACCTTTCTTCTGGGCCGAAACCCTTCCAGTGCGCGAGAAACTGCAGTTGACCCCTGGATATGCGAGAATCGAGCAGGGACTGGACCTCATATTCTTCCCTATTCTGGGTAATAACCGGATCAGGCCTACGGTTATGGTTGGGGAAGAAATGACTGGATACGAATGGCTTGAGTAGAGATGTGTGAAACACGTTTAGTATCTTCATGCTGTCGGGAAGTTGAAGCCGGAATGCTACTGGATTAATCTGTTCAGTTATCGGAAAAGGGCCCAGGAACCTCGGCGCCAATTTTGGGGAAGGTACCTTCAAATAAATGTTTCTTGAGGACAGCCATACCATATCCCCTGGCTTGTATCTGGGTGCCGGACGGCGGTGGCGATCTGCCTGATGTTTGGCCCGTTGAGAGGCGGTAAGAAGAGCAGACTGAATCTTGGACCATGCTGATTGCAGAGATGTGACACGGTCGTCTACAGCCGGGACTCCGGAAGGAATGTTGGAGACGGGAAGACATGGGGGATGAAAACCGTAATTGATGAAAAATGGCGACTCTCGGGTGGACTCGTTGGTAGCGGAGTTAAAAGCATATTCGGCCCATGGCAAAAGTTGTGCCCAATCATCCTGAGAATTGGAAATGAAACACCTCAGGTATTTTTCCAGGGACTGATTGACCCTTTCTGTTTGACCATTGGACTGAGGATGGTAAGCTGAGGTAAAAGAAGAAGAGATCCCTAGTCTTTTGGTAAAAGTTCTCCAAAATCTGGATACGAACTGTGACCCTCTGTCAGACACGTTGGACGAAGGAATACCATGAATGCGAAAGATGTGATCAGTGAAGATATCAGCAAGGGTGGGTGAGGTGGGAAGTCCTTTGAGCGGGATAAAGTGAGCCATCTTAGAAAAACGATCCACCACCACTAAAATCGTATTCATCCCTTTGGACCTTGGCAACTCCACAATAAAATCCATTGATATGTGTGACCATGGACGTTCTGGGATGGGCAGAGGAAGGAGAAGACCGTGAGGCCTTTGATGAATTGTCTTGTTTTGCGCACAGACCGGACAAGCGTGCATATATTCGAAAATGTCTTTGGACATCTTGGGCCACCAAAAGTTGCGACGTATAAGGTCCAAAGTCTTTTTGTAGCCAGGATGACCAGCTGCTCTCGAGGCATGTCCCCAATCCAGAACCTCGGGTATGAAATTAGGTCTCACGAAGAGCTTGCCCCTGGGGACCTTCAGGTTCTTTGGAATGGACCTTTGTGACTTGACGATCTTGTCAAAGCTTCTGAAGGAAGATGCGGCGAAAATCTTCTCGTGAGGTAAAATGGTCTCCATGAAATCTTCTGGTCTCTCTTCGGAAGAATGTTGTCTTGAGAGAGCATCGGCTTTGACATTTTTAGTCCCAGGAGTATATGACAGTTGGAAATTAAATCTGGAAAAGAACAAAGACCAGCGGGCTTGCTGTGGACCCAGACGGCGAGCGTTCTCTATATATAATAAATTCTTATGGTCTGTGAGGATGGTGACCGGTTCCCTCGACCCTTCCAGGAGATGCTTCCATTCTTGAAGTTTGTCCAGGGTAGGAAGGGAGCGACGATATCAGGGATACACCAAAAAATAAAGAACATATATAGTGCAATAAATCAAACCATCTGGATAGCAAGAAACTTGGCTCTTTAGCAATGCCTACTACAGCAGGTCAGAATTAAACAGCATTGTCTACACAACTGGTAGAAGTGGAAGGAATCAGACTTCCGAATCAGCACTGGTTTCACAGGGAATATGGTCCAGATCAGCTCTCAGAACGGGAGATGTTGTAAGGTGGATATCATGCAAAACAAGGGCAGACCATGGTACAGATCGAAATATTATTCGGTTTCTTGAGGAAGCTGTCATTGACAGCGAAACGCGTAGAGCCAGTCACAGTTGCAGCTGCCTTTGAACTGAAGTGCTCCCTAGAGTTGCCGTGTTCCCTCACTGCCCCACTCCAGAGCTCCTCGACCGGACCGGACGTCGTCACTGCGTAACCGGATGTGACGTCAGACGCCATCTTCCACACGGTCTGATGTCGAGTAGGGAGAAGAGTAGCTGATGCTGTACCACACGGGTCCGGCATCCTTTGCCTCAAGTAAAACATTACGTGTACATTCTAATGTACTTATTGTGAGTACGATTCTTATGCCTTTTGTTTGCTTTTTTCAACTATAATTTTATTTCGTCTGTCCCGCTGGTCTGCCCTTGTTTTGCATGATATCCACCTTACAACATCTCCCATCTGAGAGCTGATCTGACCATATTCCCTGTTGAAAACCAGTGCTGATTCGGAAGATCCTGATCCACTTCTACCAGTTGTGTAGACAATGCTGTTTTAATTCTGACCTGCTGTAAGTAGGCATTGCTAAAGAGCCAAGTTTTCTTGCTATCCAGATTGTTTTGATTTATTGCACTATTATATGTTCTTTATTTTTTGGTGTATCCCTGATATCGTCGCTCCCTTCCTACCCTGGACAA
>WSYH01013309.1:0-17274 GCA_036426205.1 Ascaphus truei
GCTTTCACTCTCTGTAGCATGATCAGCCCCTTCTCGCTTTCACTCTGTAGCATGATCAGCCCCTTCTCGCTTTCACTCTGTAGTATGATCAGCCCCTTCTCGTTTTCACTCTGTAGCATGATCAGCCCCTTCTCGCTTTCCCTCTCTGTAGCATGATCAGCCCCTTCTCGCTTTCACTCTCTGTAGTATGATCGGCCCCTTCTTGCTTTCCCTCTCTGTAGTATGACCAGCCCCTTCTCGCTTTCACTCTCTGTAGCATGATCAGCCCCTTCTCGCTTTCACTCTCTGTAGCATGATCAGCCCCTTCTCGCTTTCCCTCTGTAGTTTGACTTCTTTTTTTTTGTTGATATTCATATTGTTATTTTTTGATTTTTAATTGGAGTTTTTTTTTGATGATTTATCATTTTATTTGTATTGACGTACCTGTGGAATTACTGTAAGTGTTTTAGCAATACCCCGAGAATACTTACATGTTTAGAAAGTCTGCCCAGGTTAAATTGTTTCTGAGTAGATAAAATGTGCTGTTTAGTCATGGAGGAGTGAGGCATAGAACTCAGTAGGATTACGTAACTGCAGTACATTAGCACTTGGAAAAAAAGGGGTTTGTGCCAGTCCATTTCTAGAGGAGAAGCAGACCACATCTCATGTGGTGTCTTAGATGACAGGCAAGTGTGTTTGAAGTCAGGGCCTCCAGGAGATCTGAGTTGCATTGTTGGTATAAGTTTGCTCCGCCACTCATGTTTGGAACTTATTTTAAGTTTAAGATTGCCCTTGGGGGGGGTCTTTTCTGTACATCTAGCACGGTTTTCAGAAATTATAGTATTTTCCATTGTTCAAATCGCAAATGAAGAACTAGTCTGACAAATATGCCCTCATGTCCGTTTCTGATGAACAGCTTATATAAATGGGATAAGCCACACGTTGTGCCCTCGTTGCTGGGAATGAGTGTTATACTTAAGGCGCTCTAACGGTCCATTCAAATTACTTGTATTTGGAAGGAGTCTTGTAGCCACCACTCTTGGTCATTATGGCCCCTTAACACCAGTTTTTAGAAATATATGCTATTACTGTGCAACCTTGTTTCGGTCTGCATGTTCGTACTCGCTACCCGAGCTTATTGTGGAATTGCAAGAAGTGAAAGTGCAGAGTTGCTTTAAATGAACTGTTTGGTAGTTTGTTAAAAGCACAGAGAGCGTAACCCACGACAACAAAAACAGGGCTTGGAACAAATATCCTCATGAAGTGGCAGTGTAGTCATCGTAAATAGATAATGAAAACAAAAGGGATTGATGGCTCTCTTTTTATTTTACTTGCTTCCGTACCAAAAGATGGGTGAAAGTCATAGCTCACATCGCTGAAGCATGTCTTCCCTCCCAGCTCTTTGCGTTTGCAGCGGCCCGGCTGAAGCGCTTCCTACAAATGTAGTGGATTTCTTTAACCTGCGATTATGGTTTGGAGGTCTCTTGAGAGCGTCTGGCAGCCGGATAATGGGCGCAGAGTTAAGTAACCGCAGCTACAATCCTCATCAAATCCTGGTGGGATGAATTGATTTTTGTTCGTGGGTGGTGGTGGTCCTCTGGGGAAACAAATAAGTCGCGCTGCATCGATGTTTTATAGAATAGAAGCTATTGTGTCTCGGACCGTAAATCTATAAAGTTTGGTTGCTCCTTAGCAGAAGCTTGGAATTAAGAAGATGGATTGTATTAACTTTGTGTGGAGGCTAAGCCGTTATATAATACTGTATGCCTGTGACTTTGGTGATGCCCTAATGTTGTAAAAAAATATTTTGTCGGTGCGTCGGATAACTGTTTGTGGCATCCGAGACCCAATATGTTGCAATGAGTGGACCTGTGCAAACATCATCAAGGGGGGAACAAAGCAATCAGCAGATAGGTGCATTAACTTTTCAATAAAGTAAGAAAAAGGCTACATATATGACGGCAACATAAAAAATAAAAGATTATCATTTTTTTTAAGTGCCTCTTAATGAGAAAATATAAATGTATTGTAGAGTGCCCCCTTTTTTTTCTTAAGCTATAAGCAAGTAGGAAAGCGTCGTGTTTACCACGCTCGACTCATAAAAATGCTGCCTTTCACGTGAGAAGTGGGCAGAGAAAGGAGAGGAGTAGAAAGTTGTCATTCAGAACTGCCGAATTGGGCTGCCCAAAAGTAGTTATCCGACCGTTCAGCACGGCGATATTGACATGCACCAAATAGAGCACATTATCACATTCCACACATAGTCAGGTGATGCCTGGAAGTGCTCGGAGTTACGTTCTTGATCCGCGAGTTCTCCCATGGAACTTTTTAAAGAGGAGTATCCAAGCTGGCGATTTTTGTTGCAATTTTCTGTTTTTTGCGTTGGATTGAAGCAAGCAGTGGGGTTTCCAAAGCAAAACCCCGGTTATTTCAGACTCTGGGGACCCCGCTTCCAGAGAAGCTTGCCTCCCTGGGGAATCTTGTAGCCGGCTAAGGCTGGGCTAGCAGGGTTCATGTAATGGCAGAGTTTCATAAGCTCATCCGCGCCCTGCGGGCAGGAACAGGAAGCCGTGACATCATACGGGACGGTTTTTCCCTATTATAAAAAAACAATAAACTGCGCACCAAAATGTGTAAAATTGTGATGTTAAAACTAATAGTGATCCACAACGGATCCTGCAAAGTAGTTTTGTTAGCGAAAGCATGTAGGAAAAATGACTTTATACATCATTGGAACCACTCCTGCATAACTACCAGCGTCTTTGATCCCTGCTTGCCGCTACAAACCCCCACGGGACTTATCGTTTACTTCAATGTACCTGGGGGGCCCCGTGTTGTGGACCTAGGCGTGTTGAGGTAACGTCACAGACCACGGTCTTGGTGAGAGATTTGTGCGAGTCGGTAAGCTTTGCTTGTCACCATTAGGCTAGGCCCGCTCCCCCCCAGATTGTAGCGCACCCGACCACTGCTGCACAGGCGGTTGCCGCATAGATACACAGACACGCGAGTATGCGGTCTGTAGGGAGGCGGGAGCAGAACGGAGTAACAGTGGCGTGTGTGCCAGGGGGGGGGGCTGGCTTGAGGCGGAGGGACCCGCTACTCTCCTCCCCCCCCCCCCTCCTCCACGAGTACGAAGGTGCCCATATGAGCTGAAAATAAAGTTATACAACACCACACACGCAGGCACTCATTCATACACACACCACACCACACACACACACACAGAACACAACAACACAGACAAAAAACAACCGTAAAACCGAAGCAACACCACACCTCCACCATCACACATAGACAACGCCACACCCTCAGCATCACCACAACACACCAGCACACACACACACACCACACACACACACACACACCACACCACAGACCACACACAACACACACACACCAAGGAAGTGCACTATTCATCCCCACTACTGGCACACACATACACCAAATCATCACACACACACATAAAGTCACTCACCTGCTTTCACTCCACACTCTCCCCCTCCCCCGAATCCTCTCATCCTCCCCGTAAGCCTCCCCTTCCCAATGTCTCACAGCCCACACACGTCACGCGTCAAAGCTAGAAAACACCAGCTTTCTGTGTCTCCACGGATGACGCTCGTACAGCCTGTAGTAGCGTTTGCAGCCAGTGGGGAAGTCCGGGACCGGCTCGCGAGGATTTCCCCTGCTGGTGGGAACTCCTCACTTGCCGCGCCGTCGCAAACAGGGCGCAGCGGACCGGCCTTACGGGCTATATTGCTGAAGCGGATCGGACGGCGCAAAAGAGATGTTTTTCCATTTGTGTCTCTTCAATATAACCTTTATGGGTCTGTGTTATTGGAGACGTACACTTGCTTAGCGTTGTTTTCGCTACACACCTGCTGCATTTTAATATACTGGTCAGAGGCAGTGTATGCTGAGGGAAATGCCCCACGGAAGCAAGTCCTCATCATTCCAGAGTGGTACTGTACCCTAAACATGCCCTGCCTTATATGATTAGTCCTTTCTTGTACATGCAAATCATTTACACTTTATTATTGTCCACAATATAATACTTTTTTACGCTACTGATCGGGCGCTTGTTGCTTTCTTTCTCTTTTACACGTCTTCCTATTTGCCCGTGTGCCGGGCCGCCACGGAACTTTAACCTTTGCCGCCATAACCGGTCTGATCTGTGGAGGAGGGTGTCCCCGGAATTGAAATTAATGGGGGTTCCCTTCTGTGGAACCCCTGCTTCAAACCGAGGTTCACAGAGTAATAGAAAAGACATGATGGCTCACTTAAACAGTGGTCTCAACCCTTTTTTACATTGCACATACTTGCTGGACGAAAAAAATAAGTATTCGCGAACCCCGCCTAGTTAATATATTTTTTGCCTGATCGCAATAAATCTGATAATTAAACGGAACCCGCTATACTGCCTGGGATCCTTCATAACATAACCTTGGGTTTTTTTTTTTGTGGACCACTTGGAGACATCGATCCACAAACACCTAGGGATGTCATGAACACCCTGATTGGGAATCGCGTGTGATAGGATAAGACACAACAAAACCAGGCACATGTGGCACAGTTTACTACAGCTATGTGTATACTGGATGATTCAATATGCATGTAATATTTTTCACATGCTAGAAAGTCTTGATTCAGATGGGTATGCTGGTTAATCAATGTTGACTCCTGTAAAGTTATGCGATATAACGATGGAAGGTTTACTACCTGTTTGATATTGACACCCATGTTAGTCACCGTTAACATTGCAGGTTCTCTAGCACATTTAAGGCACCTTTTAATAAACCATTTATTCAGTGACTGACTCTTTTAATGCAGCGAATCTGTTAGCTCATCTGCTTGCAACATTTTCGCCTTTTGGTATAACAAAATGAGGGCCATTTCCTCTGTGAGCGAACCTATAAACATGTTTTGCTGACGAATTATTCATGTACTGTACATAATGTGATCGTAACGGAAAGAATCAGAAAGATGTATAAAGCAGCTGTGTAATAGTTTTTTATTAGAGGATAATGCCAGGCTAGGGAAAACAAAAGAAAACAAGCTCGCACAACGCAAATGTGAAAGATGTTACAGAAAAAGTGTCAAAACTATTAATAGGGTATTATAAATCTGCGTACTCAAAAGTTAAACTACAAGCATTACCGGTGTAACATTGGGGAGACCAAGAAGGAGTACCATCACTGTAGCAGAGACTCGGTAGTATCATTACTCTACGTCCCCAGTGTCGCAGTCCTCCTGGAACCATTGGATCACTTCAGGTAGGTGGATACCTCCTGTCTCCGTAGACATTAGGAACAAGTCCCCTCTTTAGAGAGTAGTTCTCGATCGCATTAGGTTGTAGGTACCAGTCTCGCTGTGTACTAGTGCAGCGGATCCCCCTTCTTCCTTCTCCTGTTTTAGCGCCTTGCCAAGAACATGAAGCAGCCAGCCCCAGAAGGCGGGCCTTAGGAGATGACGTCACCGGATGGCGACGTGCTGTGGTAAACAGCATAACAGACCACCAACGAGTACTCTCAGCACAGTGGCGCCATTGGGCAACAATTCCCCCGATTCGTCGCTGCAGTTCAAGCTGAACGGCGATTCGGATTGCCGAAGCGATGGGATATGGTGGTAATACAATACACCATGTAGCCCGCGCTCAGGAGTGTCCCAACAGTCGTTAGATTTAGACTTAAGGATTCAGCTTTAGTACAGGATATATCCAACGCGTGTTCGTGGCGCAATGCCATGGTCAGGGAATCTTCCATTCCCTGTAGGAAGTGGTTTATTGCGGCCACGAAACACGACCAGAGACGCTAAAACGAGAGTTTCATAATTAATGTCTTATTTTAAAAATATTTGGAATTGAGGGACATTTAAAGGCTTCAGGGAATTTCTGTCCGGCATCTGGCAGCTTTTAATCTCAGTCACCTAGTCCAGGAGAGAGGCAATCTTTTCCCCTGCTCCCCCTAGCCGACTGTCCCCCCTCTCCTCGCGCCCGCCCGGCACCCCCCCCTGCTTACCTTGACTCAGACGTCATGCGCCACGTTGCCATGGCAATGTGTCACCAAGCCATCGTGAATATCAAGGTAAGGATGAAGTTTACAGAGGCCCTTGCAGCTCCCGCCGGATTAATTTGGAATGCCTCGGGAAGGCGCGAACCCTTGTAAACCCTGCGCACCCGCAGCGAATTTTCAGCCCCCCCTGTGGGGCGCGCCCCCACCTTGCGCACCGTGACCTAGTCCATCTTTTTAATGAAACTTGTTTTTTTTTGTTTTTTGTGCATTTCCAAAAGCAGCATAATGTTTGGATGCAAGAACAGAAAACTCGTAACACGAAAATGATATGGACAAGCTTTCAAAACAAAGACGAGAAAAAACCCATAAGGAAGAACAAAAGCACTTGTGAAATCACCATTATCTTAAGTGTTTGTACTCTATAATAATACAGAATCCTAAACAAAAACTTCAAAGGGGTTATTTAGCAAACAATATAGTTATTCAGGAAGGAGGGAAATAGGCAATAAACGCACAATATGAAATTCCTGCACTCTCAGCCACAATAAGAGACCTGCTTCTCTGGAAGTTTAGAAAACAAGCTTTTAAACTTGGTTATTTTCTTTCAATTCCGAAATGTCAATTCTTCTTATAATTTAGTGTTGTTTTTCTTATGACCTGTGAGTGCTATCAAATTGTTGTAATGAATGGGAATACATATCCACTCAAGTGTATGAAAAATGTTCGTGTAGCCTTCACACGGTGATGTTAGACTAGGATTTTCTGTGCTGTTAAAATATCCCAAAGAGCATTTAAACTTGAGTGTCTAGCAGTCCTTGAATTTCAGGATCCTTGCACAGCTCATAGCAGGTGCTTTATCCCTGGGAAGCGGAGGCTCACTGCCCAATTGTGATACTGTTTAATAGACAAACAAAGAAATGTGAGGGTTATGAAGCTCTGAAACACACACACTATTTGAATGCAGTTTTCAGGATCTGTTTGTCTTATCACCTTTGTTCATAGAAGTTTGAGCTCAAACCCAAACCCCCACAACATTGTGTTGTATATATTTGTGTTATTTGAAGTGCTTCTGGGTTGGTAACCTTATTAACAACGAGGACAAAAAGGCCCCAATGCTACATCCTACTTACAAATAAGTTAGTACATTAATATGTATTTTATCTATATCTTTCTTCAGAAATGTGGGTCCTTTAGTTAAATTATGTGGTCAAAATATTTTAAGCCTACACATGTCACGGGTAAGCCTATTTCGAGGTTCCTACACTACCAATATTTACTTCTATATATTTCTTCCACTGCATAGAGAGAGGACAAAATACTGCAGCCAACAGCATGGGATGCGGTGCCCAAAGGGTTAAAATGTAAGAAGCGTATATGTGAGCTATGTATGAGCTTATCGGCAGTTAGTCTGGTTGAAAAAGCAGAAGTGCCTAATAATTTAGTGAAAAAAAATCTAAAAAAACAACACACGCACACACACACCACACACACACACACACACACACACACACACAACACACACACCACACACACACACACACACCACACACTAGGACCACGTGTTAAGAGGGAGGGTGGAGCCTAAACTAAGCGTTAGCACGTATGTGCTTCATCAGGGGTAGCATGTAAATGCGAAACGTGTTGAGGTTGCTTAGCGCTTTTCTATGAAGATGTCGTAGACCGGCTTCCGATTGGGTTCGTTTACCATCCCGCTGACCGTGATCGCGTTCCGGACCTTACATCTGCTGTTCACGTCGCCCTCCTCCTGTATCTTCTGAGCTTTGCACACCTTTTAACTTGTGTAAGTTTAATAGTATTAATATTGTGTGTTTCTCTTATGTTGTCCATATATCATTGTGGACTTTTTTCACACAATTTAATAATATATGCATTTTACCAAAGATCCTCTGCCGGTTTGCCCCCACCTTTTTTTTGTTCTGTGCGAACCCTTCGGGAGCTCTCACTTAGGAGTTAGGGAGTTTTTCCTTCTGACGGGCTTGCAAGGGGGTTACAGTTGATTCGCGCTTACACGTGAGAAGCCCGAGCCGCGGATTCCTCAAACACATTTTTTTTTTTTTAGATACATAAACTTTCATTTTTACTAACATTTCTAAACCTTGAGTACGAATAGCACACATTACATTTCTGGTCTGTAGTGTTATCCATATAGGCTTATCCAGAACTTGCCTTTGCCTGTCTACCTGCGTGATACCGGATTATCTATTACTGAGTTGCCTGCTGTGGGATGCTTGTTTTTTTAACGTAGTAGTTCATGGTGGGGAACAAAGTAACGCGCTGCACCGAGTATATAATGATTGGGAACTACGTTTTCTGCGTACTGAGCAGCTTTTGTTTTTTACAGCATATCTGTTATGTGCCGTTTCTTTTGTGTTGATTACTGTTCTGCCTCTATCATCCCTTTGCCTTTAAACCTACAATATAAATCTGAGAGAGCGTTTACTAAAATCCTTTATTCCAGTTTGTTCAGATTAATTTGTTAGTGGCTCATTCAAGTGCATGTTTAATACGACTGTCCCACCTACAATCAACGGGAATTATGGCACTGGTAGTGAAACCTCTATCCAAAAAAAACGGCTCATTCTTTTTCATTACACTCTTCTCATGTTTGATATGGTGGACAACCCTCTTTCCTTCACATTTTCCATAATTGGTATCGTAAAAAAGCTCTATCCTGTATTCTTCTTAACTCTCTATCGTACTTTCAGTGTCTCATTTGCCAACACTCCTCCTCCTCTGTTGATCTTGTGGACGTAAGGCTGGTCCCACCATGGCTGCTGCAGCGCCTGCTAGGCTGGGTTGTGCTGGGACAAGAGCGCCGCTGCAAGGTGGTGGCCCGCCGCGACGTGCGTTTTTCTTGCAGACTGAAAATTGTGATTAACAATAGCAACAGCGCGCTAGGCCATGCCCCCCGGCGGTTCAGCTAATGAGGGCGAACCTGCCGGGTGACGTCATGGCTGCGCCTCCTCACGCCCCCCCTTGTCTTTCCCCCTGCAGATTGGGAAAACGCGCTGCACGCGGGGCACGGCGGGGTGCGTTAGACAGTGGGGCCGTAGCCTAACCCAGTGGTCTGTCCTGGGATCTCTTCATTATACAATCTAGCCTAGGTGACGTATCACATCTGTTTGGTTCAAATATCACCGCTATGTGATGAGACACAAATAACTTTTCAACCCCTGACCGTACACCTGCTCTACAGGCCAAGTCTCTGAATGTCTGGCTTTCGCTAATATCCTGGATGGCCCTCCGCCGACTCAAACCTAACATGTCAAAAAATGTAGCTTCTCATACTTCCTCCTAGCAGGCCCCTACTGACCCACTTCTACAGTACTGGTGGCAGCACTATCATACACCCTGATCACAAGCCATGCCTTCGTGTCACATTTGATCCTCCCTCACATTCTCCTCTCATTCACAATGTAGCTAAAACCTGTTGGGTTTTCCTCCCGTAACATTGCAGAGATATCCCTTTCCTCTGTCCCTCTGCTACTAAAAACTGTAACGCAGGCTCTCCTTCTCTCCTGTCTCGATTATTGTAACCTACTGTCGGCCTTTTGTTCATTGTCTCCCCTACAATCTATCCTAATACTGCCGTAGAATCACTTTACACTCTCTTAAATCTGTCTCTGCGTCTCTGCCTGTAAATCCCTCTCCTGGCTTTCTATCAAATCCTTTATTGCTTAAAACATTCTCCTCCTCATTGAAGGCTATATGCTCTTCTGCCCTCCTTGCATCTCGCCAGAATTTCTCGCTATACACTTGCCAGACTCGTGCATTCTGCTCAAGGATTTCTTTTGTGTACCCCTTTTCTTATCTAAAGCCTGGCATGCCTTCCCTCAATGCCTTACTGGCAACCTCTGTCACAGTAGACCAGGTCTTTTAAACACATTATAATTTAAGGGTCAGGCACAAGGCAGTGAATAAATAGGGTTATTTGGTATAAACATTGGGAAACAAAGAGAAATGCAAAATAAGAGATATACACACTTTATTTGGGGCTGGGGGTGAAATTAGTCTTTCTAGTTGCAAGACGTCTGCTTCAAGCAAAAAAGCGTTACACTGTCTGCTCCAGTTGGTTCCGCATGCTGGCTGGGTTCCATTGCTTTCTCTGGGAGGTGTGTATAACTCTTTCACTCAGAAACAATTGAGAATCCCCCTTATTTATTCAAATCTCCAAAAAAAAAACAAAAGAAACCATCTGCTACACTGGACTCCCTTATATAAGGCTTGTTACCCAACTCCAACCTTGTGAAGGGCTGGCGCAGCCAATTAGAGCATCAGATTGTGGTTGTGATTCAAATGAGAGGGGGGAAATCAAAACATGCCTATGAGTTGAAAACCCAGCAACCATTTCCTGGCTTCTCTGAGATAGCAGTCCAAGCCCTTCCACCTCACCATGTGCAAAACCTGCAGTGTCTTTGCAATTTAACACAGGGAATCCCATACTTGGGTCGGTGGCATTTAAATGCTAATCCATATTGGCTTGTTGGACTTGTTAATGAAGATGAAGCATCAGTTGGTTAGTTGGTCCCATAGCAGGAATAACGCGGGGGACAGTTAGTAGAATTTGCAGGAATCGGAAACCTTCTACCTCAGGAATCATTTGTCAAGCAAATCCAAATAGAAAATGGACATTGAATGAACCAATGGCGTGGTAGGAATTAAATTGACCTTCAACTAGCAATTGTGTCCTAACTAAAAAGAAACACGTGATTGAAGACTACGCAGTCCTTAAAACCGTTTGACGAGTGATCCGTGTTTGTGTTACGGCAGATTACATCGGAGTGCAAAATTGGAAAGATGGAAAACTGATGATTAAAAAGAAAAAATCACATCCATAACCTAAAGATAATACGGAAAGGAATTTCAACCAGAACTGAAAATGCTTCACGCTTCCTCCAAAATGCATGGGGACATTTTAACAACTTATTAAGACTTTGAAATTTGGTAGTTGAACGAACAGAAAAAACTAGGCGTTGCTAACAAAATAGGATTAGAAAATATCTGACCATGATGAGGAAATTACAAGAAATTAAGCAATTCCAAGACAAACACTAAGAATTGATATTGCAAGCTGTGCAAGACAATCCGCAAACATATAACTTAAGTAAAGAATAAAATGTAACTGTGATATGCTGAGAGGATATGGAGTAAAAAAAAGTTTCAAGAAGACAAAGCAGTATAGTTGGAAAGAATCTAATTGTTGCATGCACTCAACTAGACGATGGATCAACAACGAAAGACCGTGCACTTATCATAAAGAGAATTGAGGATTCTGCGTGAAATTATACGCCAACACAGATAACACAGCCTTAATCCAGCAGAGGACAAGCGAAAAGAAACCACCAATGAACGTTCCATTGAGTCCTTCCACAAAAAAGTGTCAAAAGACAAAAAAAATCAAGAAGAATGGGAAGGCTTCCTGGGAGAAGATACACTTAAATCATTTAAAGAAGCTGGGGTGCGAAGGTAGAAAAATTCCTTGCAAAATCTTTACATGCTGCTTGTGTAGAACAAGAAAATTCCAGAAAAATTTGAGCAACTGCCATATTTATCCACATCCACAAGCATGGAGACAACGAAGACCTCAAGAACTGTAGACCATCAGTCCACTTCCAATCAATGAAGCTACGCCCCTAATCGAGCAACAGATCCTAGATTTTGCACCAGCCTTGAGGGACAACGGGATTTCGCAGTGGATACAAACAAGGACAACATCCAGGCGGAGAAGAAGTGATTTCCCGAAGTAATGAATAAGATTTACCCACTTATCTTTAGCAACACACACACCCGCTCCCTCCCTTTGAGAAAGGCGCCCGTGGGTGTGATGAACTGGGTGTGTACAGTGTTTAGTTCAATTTGGGAGGAGTAGAGCACAGGGTGCCCCACTTGCTGCGTGCGTTGCAGCATTTCAACACTGAACTCCGCTCTTAGATTCTATTTTCGTTATTTTTAAAGGAATTTTTTCCAGAAAGCCCTCCAGGAACGGGACTGTTTGGTCTGGATTTAATTTGCTAGTATATATTTCAATTCCTGCTGGAAGTTTCCACGACAGTTCGGAATCACGACTTTGCGAAAGAAAGGATTTTCAACAGTTTAAAAGTCCCTGAGGTGTGCATGTGGTGATTGAAATTATCTCTACATGTCTTTATTATTCTCCCCTTGCGAGTGCAATTCCTATTGTTTGAGTATATGTATTACATGTTGTATACCTTTTCACACTATAAAGCGTGCCGCGTCGGTTTGTTTTGTGAGAATCGTGTGGATGTGGTTAATCTAAGAAAGAAGTGCCAGACGCATCTCAGGCAATACTATATTTTTAATTTTCCTTTGCAATTCATGCTAATTGTATGTGCACATTGTTTTTATTCAACATAAATTTTTTAATACTTTTATTATTATTTCATATTTTATATTTGTATGTTGTTTATTAATGTTCTGTAGTTCCCTTTGCACTACTTAGTGTATCACTGCTTTGTAGTAATACCTAATCATCAATTTTGAGTTATCAATACTCAGAAAGCTTCCATTTATTTCCCATTTGTGTCCTCTCCTTCGTTTTTTTCAAATTGACACTTCATTAGAGGAAAACTGAATATTGATCACTATTTAACTATTTATCAAATTTACCAAGTTATTAGACCACTTACTCCATATTTCTATATATTTTTTTTGTACATATATACTATTAACATCTATACTATTACAATGGAATTATGGCGGCTTTTTTATTGATTACTTTTGAGACTAAAACACATACACAGTCACATGCACACACATATACATACACATATAACACATATAATACACATACCCAACACATACACCATATATACATATACATACCCATCACGCACACATTATACTTACACATACTCAGTCATATACAATACAAGTATACAAATACTCGGTTCACATACAGGTAGCCCTCGCTATCCAACGTTTCACTTTACAACGAATGTCAATATCTCCAACCTCTTTACAATGCAACCCTAAGGGCCGTTTTTCGAACCCTGAATGCGTTATCTCAACGCTCACGCCACTGATTAACATGGGACTCACTTTACAACGGTTTTCACTATCTAACGCTACTTCCAGAACGGATTCCGTTTGAGATACCAAGGACTGCTTGTACAATAGTTACATATATACATATATACATATAAGAGAGGAGAGAGCGCACGCCCCATAGTATAAAACCGTAATATTTAATGATGGGAAAGGGGAGGGAGGGGGAAAGAATACACTCCACAAGGGTACAAGAATTAAAAGCTTTTCGTGATAATATCACCACCTACGGTTCTGTGCTTGAATCAATAGTCCATCAGTCCCTCAGAGATGAAGGACCGTGATGTCAGGATGTCCAGGGTATGTAGATATAATCAGCAAAAAGTCCAGAAATCCCAGAGAATGTCTCTTGCTGGATGGCCTCTTAGTGTTTAACGCCGAACCGGCCGCCTGTCCTGCGCATGCGTGATGACATAATGTCTGTACGTATTGCGAGATGACGCTCCCTGACACGTTTCGTCACACACGGACACTTTTTCAAAGGGTAGTCTACGTTTTTCTGATTATATATACATACCCTGGAGCATCTGACGGATCACGGTTCCTTCATCTCTGAGGCATGATGGACTTTTGATCAAGCACAGAACCGGATGGTGGTGATATTATCAAAATGCTTTTAATTCTTGTACTCTTGTGAGTGTATTCTTCCCTCTCCTCCCCTTTTCCATCATTAAATATACGGTTTTATACTATGGGGCGTGCGCTCTTTCCTCTCTCTTTTCTGCAGAATCCATCGGATGTGGTTAATCCCTTGAGAGCAGATGGAGGACACTCTTGGTACCAGCGTCACTATATCATTGTTGGACATTTTCCAAGGACTGGTTTTCACTTTACACTCTTTTTGTATCACTGTTTGATGTTAATAATAGGTTTTTATTCACATTTATTATTCGATTTATTTACAGGCACTTCTACATTTATATTATGTTGGTCTATTTTTTAGTTATTAAACTTTACATTTCACCTATTACTTATATTAATACCTTTTTAAGGCGCCGCGCTTTATGTTTTTTCGTTTTTCCATATATACATATATACCTACATCCAGCCACATACATACATACATACATTACAGCCATCATACACATACCTAAGCCACATAGATACATACAGCCACATACACATACATACATACATCCAGCCACATACACAACATACATACATTACATACATACATCCAGCACATACACTACTAACATACATACATCAGCAACATACACAATATAGATACATACCCAGTCACATACTATATTTACACTACCACTCACATGTTTATTCTATACCAAAGCATAGCTTCTTAAATACAGTGACACACTCCCATTTATATAACATGAAAAAGAATATTAAAGGAACAGCTGTAAACTATCAGGTTTTCTGGAAGCACACAAAACAAGTTGAATACACATGTAGTTTGACATCTGCGTTCAATTAAAAATTACTTGGGGATTCACAAGGTACATTCTTAACCACAAAAAAACCCTCGTACTTCAGGGCTCACATGGTTGATCTATTTTAATCCTTACAGAATCAGATGATAGGAGGCAGGTTAAACTATAGATGGGGAAAACTAATCGTAATGAAGAATGATCCAGTGGACCATAATGAGCACAAATTCAGCTCCACTCCACGTGTTTTTATTACACCATGAAGACGTTTCAAAGCAGCAAGATGATGTGACGACATACATTTTTTTGTTTTTAAATAAATCAGTTCTGTAGTATTAGATAATACTTACTGTGTTTTAAAAAAAATGTTTTATTCTTTATGTCATCTCTTATTGCCATTTTACTGAGTTTTTTAAAGCATCCTTTGATTTCTATAGCAGGTTTTAGCTCACCTCCCAAGCAGTGCAAAATCTTTGCAACACTTTCCTGGGGATAATTTGTTACCAATGTTCCCAGCAGTCTGAGTGTAAACTGTATTAAAGATACTGTAATATACGGATACATTGTAGCTGTGAGTTACACTGACTGAAGCAGCCATTATGTTAGGCACACAATCAGGATTGTTTCAGAATCACCAACGTTGGTAGCTTTGGTAAATGTACAATATACAGTGCCACATGATTTACAAATACAAGTAAGAAATAAAAAAAAGGGGAATGTAGTATTGCTGCTAAAGTATAATTGCGTCATTTATTATGTGAAGGGTGCAGAGTTTCTCGGTCTCACTCAAGTGTTTCAGGAGCAAAATTATGGTTCTTCGACTCCCAATTGTGCAATGCACAGCCCTTCTCGCTCACTCTCTGTAGTATGATCAGCCCTTCTCGCTTTCACTCTCTGTGCATGATCAGCCCCTTCTCGCTTTCATCTGTAGCATGATCAGCCCTTCTCGCTTTTCACTCTGTAGTATGATCAGCCCTTCTCGTTTTCACTCTGTAGCATGATCAGCCCTTCTGATTTCCCTCTTGTAGCATGATCAGCCCCTTCTCGCTTTCACTCTTGTAGTATGATCGGCCCCTCTTGCTTTCCCTCTCTGTAGTATGACCAGCCCCCTTCTCGCTTTCACTCTCTGTAGATGATCAGCCCCTTCTCGCTTTCACTCTCGTAGCATGATCAGCCCCCTTCTCGCTTTCCTCTGTAGTTTGACCAGCCCCTTTCGCTTCCTCTCTGTAGTATGATCAGCCCCTTCTCGCTTTCCAATATGTAGCATGTAGCCCTTCTCGCTTTCACTCTGCTAGCATGATCAGCCCCTTCCGCTTTCCCTCTGTAGTTTGACAACACTTCTCGCTTTCCCCGTACTTGTAGTAGGATCAGCCCTTCCGCTTTCACATATGTAGAATTGAGCCCTTCTCGCTTTCACTCTGTAGCATGATCAGCCCCTTCTCGCTTTCCCTCTGAGTTTGACCAGCCCCCTTTGCTTTTCCTCTCTGTAGTATGATCAGCCCCTTCCGCTTTTACTCTCGTGTAGTATGATCAGCCCCTTCTCGCTCACTCGTAGGATGATCAGCCTTTCCTTCTCGCTTTATGTAGCATGATCAGCCCCTTCTCGCTTTCACTCTGTAGCGATGATCAGCCCCTTCTCGCTTCACTCTGTAGCCAGATGAGCCCTTCTCGCTTTCACTCTGTAGCATGATCAGCCCTTCCGTTTTTAGTGTTTTAACGGTCGAACCAGGCTGTTCCTGCGCCATGAGTGGACGTAATGTGTACGTATTGCGTGATGACGCTCCCTGAAGTTTTCGTCACACACGGGCAACTTTTTCAAAGGGTAGTCTACGTTTTTCTGATATAATATCTACATACCCTGGACACCTGACGGATCACGGTTCCTTCATCTCTGAGGGACTGATGGGACTTTGTATTCAAGCACAGATTACCGACCGGATGGTGGTGATATTATCATGGAAATGCTTTTTATTCTTGTACTCTTGTGAGTGTATTTCTTCGCGCTCCCTCCCCTTTCATCATTAAATATACGGTTTTACTATGGGGCGTGCCGCTCTTCTCCTCTATCTTTTCGCAGATTCCATACGGATGTGGTTAATCCCCTTGAGAGCAGCGGAGACCCCTTTTACCAGCGTCACTTTATCATTGTTGGACATTTCCAAAAGGGACGTTGTGACAATGGTTATTACTTTAAGCAGCATACTACTGCTTCACTCTTGAGCAAGGCATCAGACCCTTCTCGCTTTCACTCTGTAGCATATCAGACACTCTCGCTCACCTGTAGTATGATGCACCCCTTCTCGTTTCACTCTGTAGACATGATCAGCCCCTTGCTCGCTTTCCCTCTCTGTAGCATGATCAGCCCCTTCTTGCTTCACTCTTGTGTTTAAGGGGGGGTGTTTTAGTATGATCGGCCCCTTCTGCTTTCCTCTCTGTAGTATGACCAGCCCCTTCTCGCTTTCACTCTCTCTGTAGCCAGGTCAGCCCCCTTCTCGCTTTCAATCTCTGTAGCATGATCAGACCCTTAGTCGCTTTCCCTCTGTAGTTTGACCAAGCCCCTGCTCCACGACTTCCCTTCCCTCTCTGTAGTATGATCAGCCCCTTCTCGCTTTCACTCTGTAGCTGATTAGCCCCTTCGCGCTTTCACTCTTGTAGCATGATCAGCCCCTTCTCGCTTTCCCTTCTGTGTTGGTTTGACCAGCCCCTTCTCGCTTTACCCTCTCTGTGCTTATGATCAGCCCCTTCTCGCTTTTACTACTTGATAGATGATCAGGCCCTTCTCGCTTTCACTTATGTAGCATGACAGCCCCTTCTCG
>WSYH01013310.1:0-17274 GCA_036426205.1 Ascaphus truei
TCACTTGGCCCAGTTCTGAATCTCTTGCGGGACTTTCATTTCTGAGTGATTTCAAGACTGCAGGACCGATAGTTCCACACATAATGAGCATAGTCCAGTGCACCTCTCACCGGAGTTCTATTGTGCCCAGTTCAGGGCTCTGGACAAAGGAGGCGGGGCACCTACATGGAGTTCAACTCCTGGCTAGACCTTCACAGCCCTCGGTGTGTAGCCAGATGCAGAGTCACCTCGCTCCTAGACAGGATGGACATCGTCATCCGTGAACAGTTTTTGCCCAAATGTGTACCGGAGTTGCGGGAGTGGGTCATAGAGCATAAGCCGAGAATGCACCAGACGACCGTCATGATGGCAGATGATTTTGTGAAACAGTAGGAATTGGGAACAGGGATTGTATCGGTAAAAAAAAGGCATCATTCTTGATACATTTAGGTTTAATCCCTTGAATAGCCCATAATGTTATGAAAAACATTCAATAAAATCCTGAATTTGCAAAATGATCACTGAGCAAAACACACAAATACATGTACAGGTGCTGAGACTGCCAGCGATGCCACAGTCCCCATAACATCTATAGAGGGAGAAAGGCAGCAAAAACTTGTGAAACTTTTACATCTATTCAATTTCTGTCTCTATTCTAAATTCAAGCTCCGTAATATTCATTCAAAGATCCCATGTTATTCCGGTCACATTGTTTTGCACAGTTTGGTTGCCTCATTCCTCTGCCCTTAGTTATCATTACACTCAATGGGATCTGCCCAAAGTAATCATGGCCGCCGAGTGCATCGTCTATCATCTCTATGGTGACCGAGACTCTTTTTAATGCGCATGCGCAGTAAGGTCTTCATTGCAATACATTACTATGCATGTCCCGTGTGTGCAGGCTCGCTGAGTGATTACCAGCCCTGCACACATGGGCAACAGCAAAACATACTCATTCTAATCAGGGAGGTACATAAACCCAATCACATTATACACGTGTAGAGTCCTGCAGGTACCTCCTCGGGTTGATGCCGAAGATGCGACACTGCCTCTCCTTCTTCAGGGCCCCTGAAGAAGTGCGCATGCGCACGAAACGCGTTGGGCCTTTGAGAGTTATTCACCAGCTGAGCTGAACTGGTAGAGGAGCAGACTGTTTCAGCAGTTCCTGGAGTTGCGGTGCATAGGAGTTGGCATTTGCAGTGTGATCCGGTGTGTTGTCCCGCCCGCTGTGACGCAGTTCCGGGCGCAAACGGAAGGCGTCCTGTGAAGGAGAAGGCAGTGTCGCATCTTCGTCAGCAACCCGAGGAGGTACCTGCAGGACTCTACACGTGGCACGCGTCCACCAACATCTGTCGCGGGACCACCATTACACCTTTCAGACCTGCATATATCCTGTGGACCTGCTGTAAGTAGGATTCCGGTTTTAAAAACACCGGATCCTATACCTGCTCGTCACCAGCTTGCTGGTTTTTACTGTGTTTATTAAATCTTCATTTATTAGTCAGCCTACTTGTTCAGTGTTATTTGTGTCTGTTTGTCTATGTTTATATGTTATATGTTCTAACCATATTTTGTTACACTATGATCTTGTTCTCTTGTCTTCCCTGCATGGCATATCAATTTTGCTGCTGAGGAATCTGCTGTCCACTGGACTAGATCACCATTTATTGGATATCCCAAGCCATCCATTGGACTTTCTATATATCACCTATTTGGACTCTAAAAAGGATGCACGGTCTGTAAGTTGGGGTCTTTCTTTGTGTTTCACAAGCTAGGAACATAAAAGTGGTTTGTGTTAATGTCTGGCAGCCTTGCCTAATGTAATAGACTATTTCACGGGCTGTAGTCGGTCCCGTTATCACAAACACACCAACACTACACAACACACTACACAGGCAGATAGCGAGAGAGAGATGAGAGGATAGATGGATATATAGATTATATATATATAGGACACAGAGAGACACTAGAGGACAAAGAATACACACACACACACTCCACACATGTTACTTCACTACGAACATGACACACCGCACAAACATGCACTCACATACATAAACAAAGCGCATCACACACTTCCCCACCAAAATTTTGAGGGTGGGGGGAAGATATAAACAATGCCCCTTCTAACACTCCTAAGAACCGCCGCGCTGATAGACCTCACCAGCGCACAAAGTGAACGCGTCACGACTCGGGATCGCCAATTATTCATATGATCCACAAGCAGGGCTGACGACAGTCACAGAGCCGTAGGAGCCTCGCCGGAAAGAAGGAGCTCAAGCGGGGCGGGGACAGTGGGCGCGAGGCTTCGACGGTAAAAGGCGATGAGTGAGTAACAGCCGAGACGAGGCAGTCAGAAGGACGGATCTCAAGAATTAGGCGACTATGGTTATAATATAATGGTTTATTACGTTGGGTGGGGAGGGTCATGGGTGACGACGCGCGACACAGGCAGTTTTTGTTCAGTTATAGGATGGCTGCTCGAGCGGTGGTCAGCCCTTTCATACAAGGGTCCACGCGCGCGCAAACCCAGGGAGCGGGGAGCGACAGACAGCGGCGAGACTTTGAAGAAAAATAATCTTTTTACGTGACTACTGGACGTTGAATGTATGGATATGTGTGAAGTATGATGTGTTTGTGTGTGTGTGTTGTGTATGTGTCGTGGTGTGTGTAGTGTGATCTGTGTGTGTGTGTGATGTCTTGTGATGTGTGTGTGGGTGTGTGTGTGTGGTGCCGCACCCAACTATATAACAGCCCCCATAGGCCCCGCTTGCTTTATAGATTGACTAGCGACAGACTCGCAGCCTAAAACAACATCGCCCACAAACACAAAAAAGCGTTTGCCGCCGCAGCGTTTGCGTTATAGTGGAAACTGAAGCAGCCAAATTTGATTTTTCATGGGCCGTCCGCTGTGTCACGTGACCGAGTCCTCTGAACCAATACAATGCCCGGCAAGAATCCTGCGCCGTCGCTGGCGAAACATAACTTCGCCGGTGGCCGACGGGTGACGTCACCCGTACGTGTCGCCGTTCAACCATCGGCAGCCGACTATACTATAGGACACGCTCATAGACTTGTGTTTATGGATTTATATAGGTTGAGTCATAGCTAACTTCATTCCACGCTGCACTTCAATTACGAAGCAGACACTGCACAAACCCATGGTGGTAACTGTAACTTCAGACATTTCTACTGAGGATTTGTAGTGCCATGTGAACTGTTTCCCCGGTCGGCCATTTCGTTCCCACGTGTCACCTCATGCAGGGTAATTAGAAATAATATAAAATTCATTAAACAGGGATATTATTCAAAAAATCGTGCTGAAATGATGTAGTTGATCATACACATTCTAAATATACAATAGGTAATTACCATTCTACAGACATAAGATTAGACACAATAGTAATAAATACATGAAAATAGATAGGCACACAAATGGTTCGTGAGCCAGTTGGCAAAGCATACTAAGGCAAAGCAAAGGTGAATCAACAGTTTATTGAGATAAACTTCAAACCAATCACATTGACGCGCCGGGCCCTTTTTTTATTTAATAAACAAGAACGAAGTTCACTGAGCAATCAGATAAAGATTTTTCAGCCAATCAAATCAAGGAACGTCTTCCAGTAGCCAATTCACCTTTATCCCCTCATGGGGTGTCTGTGCGTTTCACTAAGCGTCGCTCATACTGCAGTATAAGCAGCAGCTTTAACCCCAATTACCTCAATGGTTTTCATTGGCATAGATTGGAGTCTGATTGAGTCTTTTGAACTGACCGGAGGGCTGATAGACTCCGAGAGGACCAGGGGGGGGGGTATCACTTCCATCACAGCGCCCCGCCGCCGACACCACTTTTCTGGGAGTTTCAGTGGGATGTATGACTGCGCCCGTTTAAGGAGAGCCGCCTGCTGAGCCACGCTGGGCGGAGAGCCGCCTGCACCTGTGGTGGACGAGCTGCTTGCTAGCCTAGCCAAAGTGGCGTCATCTGCCCCATCGCATTTGATTTATCAGCTTTATTGCAACTGTATGCTGAGTTATGTGTGCACCAGATACTGAAGCCAAGAGTGCCGACTTACTTAAGTGACCCAACGAGGCCTTGCACACTCACCCCCCTGCGAAAGAGGAAGTGACTGATCGGAGTGCCCGAAACAAACTTATGAACTAATCCAATTAATTATGTCTTAGTGCAGGGCCCCCCAAAAAATGTAGTAGCTATTGTGTTTATGCCACACAAAGTGATCTGACTGCCCCCACAGCCATGATGCCTCAGTGCCCCCCCCTTGAGCAGCTGATCTGCGCCCCCTGTGTGGCTGGTCCTGGGCTCTGTGCAATGCTGCCACCCTCGCGCCTCTGCTGTGTGCCATCCACGACGCGGATAGGTGCTGTGCCCCCTGACGCATCTTTGTGTGTAGCCCCCCTGTGCTCTGTGCTGTGCCCCCCTGTGCTCCTGCTCCTCCCCCCTGCTGCTGCTCTATTTTCATTCTTTATGACTCACCCTGGCGACTCTGTGCTGTGCCCCCCTGGAAAGCATCTGAGGAACATGTGCCCCCCTGCGATCTGTGCGTATGCCCCTGCGCTCGTGACTGTGCCCCCCCGAGCTCTGTGCATGGGCCCCCCTGCGACTCTGTAGCTGGCCCACCTGGCCGCCTCTGTGTGTCGCCCCCTGGCGCTCTGTAAGCCACTGTGCACCCACTTGACCCGATACTGTGACCTGTGCCCCCCCTGAACTCTGGTGCAGTCCCCCCCCCTGCGCCGTGGCTTTTGACTCCCCTGCGATTGCGATGCTTTCGGGCCGGATGTCACCCGCGTGAGTGTGTGTGGACTCTGATCTTGCCGTAAGAGAACGTGCCCCGCCGCCAGTGTGGGTGACGTGCATCGGATTGGGCATGTGTGTCGCCGCAGATTGCGGTGTGCGCTAGGCTCTGATTTGGGCTCTGTTGCTCGCCGCTGTGCGGGTGCCGTATGGCCTTGACTTGTGCCGGTGATCGCCGCGTGGTGCGTGCGCCTCTGATTTGTTTGCAGTGTGCTTGACGACGGCGGAACGGTGTTTAAGTAGGCACTCTGCAAACTGATGCGTGTTGCCCGACCGCCGTGCCGGTTGGGGTGAGTGAACTTCTGGTCTGCGAACCATCCCTTTTCTTATGGCAGACGGCAATGTAGCCACATATGGCAGAATGAAATAAATGAGCCTGACAGAAGACCATGGACTACACTTTAGTGAAGAAGATGAGGGCGAGCAAACTCTGATAGCCTCCAATGGTTCTCACTTTTTTTTC
This sequence comes from Ascaphus truei, assembly GCA_036426205.1. Classification (NCBI taxonomy): domain Eukaryota; kingdom Metazoa; phylum Chordata; class Amphibia; order Anura; family Ascaphidae; genus Ascaphus; species Ascaphus truei. Next base: position 5,253 of record WSYH01013310.1, read on the forward strand.
CTTCAGGAGTAGCAAAAGACAATCAAAGATCAGAAGCACAAGAGAAGACCAAGGCATAAAAACATCAAACAGATTCGAGCCACTTGCTAATGCCGTGACTGAACCCCTAGAGGGGGCCCCCGGTGCACAAAGCGTGAAGAGACTGCACTCCCACCCAAAAGATTGACATAACCAACACAACGGCTAATGTTAGGAATATGAAGAGCACCCACAAGAGACCTTGTACACACCTCACAGAGCACTGCCACTTCCTCCGTGTGTGTAAGTTAACCACGGGCAAGGGCGAACCACGCAAAGAAGTCACCTACACAAATCAGTAGACCCGACGAATAACGGCAGCTTCTATAACGGGAACTGACCCTTTGCAAAGCAGGGCATAGAATACTACACCATTCCCCACTGATCGAGCATAAAAGTCCCCCCGAAATTTGTAATTAGACGGAGCTACCAGACCAACGCCTCCGATGGGGCGAGATTCCCCGAACCTCGCGCGGGGGAAATGGACTTCCAAGTCAAGGCGTATAAGCCCAATTTGACACATTACCCCCGGTGCGACAAGACCAAGAAGTTCACTTTGTTTATTGTCACACCTTGGCCGAAACCCCGGAGAGCCCAGCATGACAGATCTTACCAAGAGTACCAAACCTACTGTAAGCTAGTGTGGTAACCACAGGAAGCGGCCAAAGGGCCCAAGAAAGGCCCAAACATGTGTTTTTTCAAATGACCAACGGCTCGAGGCCCTACCTCTGCCCATTCTGCCCACAGCAAGCAACGACCTTGTGTGATGTTGCTGGAAGAAGAGAACCACAAACCAAGGAATGACCCACCCGAGATAGGAAGAAGGAGCCGCGACGACATGCTGCAAAACGACCCCAAAGGCCCACACCCGGCAAGTACCGTGGTGTATGGCCCGTACCTCACAAAAGCAAAAAGAAGAGTTAACGGGGAAAAAAAGCGCGCACACCCCACCTGATGGAGCAGAGCAACAACAGGAAGACACCCACTACTCACTCACCAGCTTTACAATTCGCCTGGGCGCCGCGAGAGACGAGCGATCCACAGAACACCTGATCCCCGACCTAGGGCACGGCATTCCACCCGAGGATGCAAAACCCAGACGTACAGACCTACGTGGAAACTCTCAGGACACCCATCCACCAACCCGTTGAGGCGGCCCACCCGGACCCCGCCAGGCCGGAACCGCAAAGCCAACAAACTGGCCTAGAGAATACATCCTTTAAAATAGCGACGCTATTAGCTGGGGAGAATGGATATTCCACCCCATTAGTGACAATGAATAGAGAATCTCATACCCGGACCCTTCTCAGCGAGAGCACAGAAACTAACCACCATAGGCAAGCCAGCCAACATCTAAACGCCGAGTTCTGTCATAGTGATGTGGCGAATGCCAAATGGTATCAGCAAGAGACAGATAAATCCTTTCACCCTGATGGAATCCGAGGAAGTATGCGCAGCTCTCGACTATCGGAAGACCCACCTTCACAGGAAACCAAACAACTAAGCCCCTGGCGAACCACAGGGGTATAACCGTGACGACGGGACAACAGGAGCAGATGGTGGTCCTGCGGACTGAGCTGGAGAATTGTTAACAAACGGTGATGGTCAGCCCATAATGAGATTGCCACTACCACCTCCGAGAGTATTGAAGCCACTTGCGAGTACAGGTTATTAAAGACTTAGACAACAGCGACCACTGAAGACTAATTAGCCACCCTACTAGCCCCCCATAAGTTGAAGCTACATCTTGACGGGAGAGACTTGGAACTACTGCTGCGACTCCAGCTGTACCCCAACCATCATCGCGGGGGACCTAAATGACCAAACACGGTGCTGCGAACTCGAAGGACTAGCAAACTTCCAGAGAGACCAACGAATCTTATTGTTACTCAAAGGAGAGTACTTTGTAGCTCGCGCTGCCGCCCTACAGAACCTACCCACACCCAGGCACATTTGCAAGGCCACACACGGATGTCCTGGACATGTCGTACTCGAGAACGTAGAAACATTAACTGTCAGTTGGAATGGAACCCTAGCAGAGGAACTGACCTCCGACCACAACACAGTACAATTACTGTTGGCCGAAGAGATGGAAACCCACAGCAAAACCCAGGACAACTCACCAGAGAGCGAACTCGGAGCCCCTAAGTACAAAGAAGAGATGCAGCAACATCACAAACCCCCGCCCCTTGACGACACCAACGGGAGACATACTTGATATAGCATAAGACTGTTAAAACTTTACATACCGCCAAGTCCAACATGCAACTAGAAGCAAAGCCGCGTACCGAAACCGATGCCCAAACGCTTTGCCTCCATCTACGAACCTACCGCAGCGGAGATCAGCCAAGCGATTGCTGAGAAAAAACAGCGGCCCGCGCAGTGGCCCAGAAGTCCGCACACCGACATTTACGAGTAAAGTACAACTCACTTGCCCGGACTACTGCTGACAGCAAATCAGCAACACGGGAGAGGAGAGTCACGTAGGGAGGCCGCAGCGCCAAGATGTGAAGGAATCGACACTCATGTTTAGGAGCATAGATCCGAAGCGCGCCTGACCGGGAAAGAAGGAGCCTTAATCCAACGATCACAGGACGCCAGACCCACCTGTGATGCTCAGCAACAAGGACAAAGCCAGAGGTATACTCGCTGCCACACTGGCAGACAACTTTAGGGCCTAACCAAGCCAGCAAAATAGCCACGGGAAGTGGCAAGAGTTAACAGAGCATATCTTACGAGCACCTACCAGACGATCGCAAGCGGAACCCTGAAGGATGTGCACCAGCCGACTAGAGAAATGAAAACTTGCTAGAAAAGCTGCAGGTGGATGAGCTGGCAAATGGCAAAGCCCACCAGGAGTAGGACAGGACTTACCAACCTGGCCATCAAGAAGCTTCGCCGGCAGCCCATGGAACTCCGGACCTTCAACAGATATCTTCATGCGATGGCCATGGGACTCCAGAACACTATCCCTCAATCCTGAAGGAATGGCCACCAAGGTCATTAGGTAGCTTCCAACTGGAAAACCCACGAGGATCCTGCAAACTACCGTCCGATAAGCCCTGCCACTATCTGACCGACTAGTCGCCAAACTCCTGCGAGCAAAGTATTCTTACGCCGGCCCCTCCGCACTTTGCCTCTGCGATAAAAATGATACAAAGAGCCCAAGTGCAAGGATTCCGACGAAGTGACCACTCAACCAACCATCAGACTCGAAGCTGCGAGTCGTTGACATAATAAGCCATGGATCATAACCAACAAATCAACTGGAGTTGTCATCTTCTTAGGACGTGCCCAAAGCGATTTGACAGCGTTTGCCGCAGAAGACTACTGCACAAAATTGATCACCTAATTCCCAAACAACGCGATTAAAAGAATGACTGCCAAAGACTACTTGCGGGATTGCGCACTTCACGTACGCTGTCCGGGTGAAAGGGAGCAGCTCTCAACAACACAGCCCCCATCTGCGCTGGAGTATCTGCACACAGGGCTACAGTCATCTGGACCTTCCTTTCAAACCTCTTCATGAATGACATCCCACAGACCTCCACAAGACTCAACTGGCACTACCTACGCGCACGATTTGTGGAGCAGTCACTTCCAGCTCCATTCAGGAGAGAAGAAGTAGCTAGAACTCCAGAAAGCCACTAGACATCGCTATAAACATAGGTACAGGGACTGGCAAGTAGACTGAACTCCAGCAAGACTACAGCACCACTGTCACCAAAGAGCGATCACGGAACAACACCAGCCAACACCCTCAACGGAGCATGAGCGCTGGTCCAAATGCGCGGCATGCCAAACAGTCTTCACCTAGGTTGTAATCCGAGATAGCAAACCTAAGTGGAGGAAGGAAACACATGAGAAGAATTCAACAAGTCAAGGCAACAACAAGGCTGGCAGCACTGTGACCGTGCCTGAAGACTAAGACCAGGACCATCAGAGCAAAGTCAATGTTGATCAAGGCGATAATTAGACCCACAATGACATTACGCCTCCCCGGTTGTGGAGTGGTTGCCACCATACATCAAAGATATCTTCCAAAAATTCCAGAACAAGGCGCTGCCGGATTGGCCGACGCTCACTTCTACACGAATACAGACTTCATAGGGAACTGGGTATCGAGATGTTAGGATGAACAGATACAGACGATCAACAAGAAATTTACAAGGAACGGACCACGATCAAACACGCCTGATCAAGAAGCTTGCTGCGATCTTGCAAACCATTTGACGCTACCCACGACCCATAAACAGCGCCTGAACCTGTGAACCAACCTCAAACTGTGGCAGTAACACAGATCAAGAAGCTTCCTAAAGAGTGCGAAACAATTTACACTCAACAAGAGAACATGGAGTAATGAGGCTCAAAGCCTCGGTATCCAATCTCACCACCTGACAGATTTAATCTGTCAGTCAGAAAGAACGGCAGTTAGGTGACTTGTTTCTGTGCTGTTTGGAGACGGAAGCATCGGCAAGACATGCCTGATGAACCAGCCAAGTTGCGCCAGCGGCCAGAAGGGACCTAGAAAAGCGTACCAAGACCCAGAAGAAGAGATGGGAAGAAAGCGTAGGAAGAGGCAGGAAGGGAAAGTTACGGCTTACGTGGACAAGTGCTGAAGCAGGTTAACCCTGACACCGGAACTCCTCAAGGCATGGGCATCATGAACTCCTTTGGAATGATATCTTCGAGCGCACTCGCAGGGAATCGATCCCGTCTGGCTATACAACAATGGGCGCCGACCATCCACTTCCCGGGAATCCAGATCTTGCGTGCGACTGCTGATGCCGGGTAGAGTGCCAAGCACGCGATGTCCGAGGGCACCAAGCGGTCACCAGGTACACAGCGCAAGTAAAACCCCGATTATAATCACTAGACCCAACAAACCACCAAAGGCTCTTCTAAGAGCCACCCATAGTTAACTATAAGAGATAATGCTATAATGTCATCTGTGCGATTTTTCGTGATTAAGATAAAAGGGAAGGTTTCTATTTTACACATTTGCACTTTTATTCATATTGTTTTGTAGCTATAATTAATAAGATGTTTCTAGGATTGTATTTTTAGCTCTTATCGCTATACCCAGCAAGTGTTTGATGCACTTGGTGTTTGTAGTGTAGTAGAGAGGGGGAAACCGGAGACCCAGCAAAGTGCATGCCGCGATGGATTCCCCTTCAGATAATTGCAGTTCACACCAACCCGCCGGGGTGGCAGCTGCGTGGTTAGAATGGAGTTCTGAGGGAAGTGGGATTGGGGTCTTAAACTGCCGATTATTTCCCATATTCTTTTTTGAGCTCACTAAAATACAGATTATGACTTGTCGATAAAGTGTCAGAATAGCCCTTACCGTGGATAACGACATTGATGGAAGTCCCCCCCCCCCCTCGTTGAGAAAGGGACCAGCAATCCGTGCAATGCGTAGATCCAACCATTCATGATATTGGGCGATACGTCTAGTGCACTGTTTGCTTACAAACAACCATGTACAACGTGATGTTCCACATGCGTGGTAGTACGACATTATTAATTTAGCGTCATATCAGATAAAAGTGGGCGTTTTATGGGAGGGGTGTGTTACATTTTAGAAGGCTTTGTCACGTGTCATAGTGTTATCAGGGCTTGCACTTTTTAGTAAAAAACACGGATGAGCAACATGGTTCACTCAGATTTCAGAGAGCAGTTGAGTGGTTTTTTGATAACTGTCAGAACTCAAATCGCAAAATATATCACGTCCTGTTTTTTTATCCTATAAAAACACAAAAAAAAAGACAACACACACTATACAGAGAATTAAAAAGGGCCAAAAGGTTTATATCTGCATTCAACACACACACACACGGTGGCGGTATGCTTTGGTACACGTGTATCCAGGAGACCTGGATTTCTCACTGATATCTGAATCAGTTTCACCCCCAGATAGTTTCTGTGACACACTGCACGTTGTGGGGCTTCCCTTAATAGAATTGGGTGAATTAAGTCCCAAATCAATAGGGACTCTGACATGATGATCATTCTTGATACATTAGGTTAATCCCTTAAATAGCCCATTAATGTAATGAAAAAACATTGAGTAAAATCCTGAATTGCAAAATGATCACTGAGCAAAACACACAAATACAGGTACAGTGCTGAGACTGCCAGAGATGCCACATCCCCATACATCTATAGAGGGTGGAGGAAGAGAAAGCAGCAAAAACACAAATGATAAACTCGCATTAATAAGAAAACACTGGGCTGTTCCTTCACTATCCCAACATCACTTGTGAAAACTTTACATTATTCAATTCGTTCTTTCTAAATCCAGTCCGTAATATTCATTCAAAGATCCCATGTTTTTCCCGTGTCACATTGTTTGCACAGTTTGGTTTGCCTCTACTCTGCCCTTAGTTATCATTACACTCAATGGGATCTGCCCAAAGTAATCATGCCGCCGAGGGCATCGTCTATCATCTTATGGTGACCGGACCTCTTTTTATGCATGCGCGTAAGGTCTTCATTGCAATACTTACTATGCAGTCCCTGACTCCCAGTTCACTCCCCGGAACTACTCTCCCGTGATCCCCACGCGCACGGGCGTTTAGTTCGGAGGCTGCACGGTGGGTGAATGTGGTCAGGTAATAAGACGGAGAGGAGCAAGGAGAAGAGAAGCAGCGGCGGCCATGGTACCTAGTGCTGTGCGGAGGGGGTGGGGGAGGGTGGGGGTAAGGGCTCTGTGTAGTTTCTATGTGACCCTCATAGTTAATGTCATCATCATTGCAGGAGGATAATGATTTATTGCTAATTAGTCTCCCAAATCCCCACTGTAAGGTGATCCTGTTAGGCGCTTATCCATCATCGTCACTTAACAGACACATAATGGTGGATGGAAATGTGATGAATGGACTAATACAAATCTGTTATCTGAGATGTAGGTTTGCCTTTTTATTTATATTTTATTTTATATTACATTTTATTTGAATTCCTCAAGTTTCCTCTTATGGAGAAACATGACATAATCATGTTTGAAACCTCTTAGAAAAATTTATTTTTATAGGAATGTTATCCTTAATACAGCAACATTGGGGAGTAGCACAACCATAAACTAGGAACCTGTGGGGGTGTGCAAAATATTCCCCTCCCCACCCCAAAAATAGTGGGGTTTAAAAACTCCCAATAAAACGTTTCTATTTAATTTCCATTGTCTAGGAAAACGTAACCGGAGAAACGATGATGCCAACGGTCTAGTACATGCAAAGCCCAGGAGAGAAACAGACGCACTCCCAGGAAAAAAGATCCGGACCCTCATCTCACAGCTGGTCCTCGGGGAGGTGGATATTATTTGCAGGTTTGTGATATCAGTCACAGGAGACAAGGACACTTAACATAGGGAACACACACACACAACACAAACACACACACACATTTTGAATGAGGTGAACAGACGCGCTACCCCAGTTTGGGCACAATAACCCAAACAGGGAATCTTTCAACTAGGTGCCAGGCGCCGCTTCCAAGGGCTAACCGGGAGGCTTCCACGCTCCGTCCGCTGTGGGTTTTGCGCAGTTAATCCAGGGATGATATTTGCACTATAGCAAGTTTCAAATCGCATGTCGCCTCCACTTACACGCCTCACTTTGGTTATCTCCGGCACAAACCGCGGATGGAGATGTAATGAGAAATTGGGCAGCTTTTACAGGGTGATATTTCACAGAACATGTATATGCATTTAGCATAGGGACCTGCTATTGAGATTACCTTGAAGTTGGTTACCAAGCTTGGGCATTTATTGATCAAAGGATGTAACCAAAAGTCTCCTTTGTTATAGATTTAGTTTTCACTATGTATATTATTTCCCATTTTTGCTACCCAAATGTATTGAAGTGCAGGGAGTAACTTTCTGTCTTTACATAGGTTACCTGTCTTAATAGCAAAAGCATGGAAGACGGGGGTGCTGGACTAATCACCGAGCAGAGGCTCGTTCTGATCGGCCAAATCGGGACACAGGAGGTTGAGTGCCCCTAAGACCACCCACAGAGGTGGGTTTGAAGAGGTGTGGGAAATGCAAACTGACAAATAGAAATTGTCCTACGGGGCTTATTACCCGCAACGGTTCCCCAAGACAACCCAATATATCCCTCAGAGATAGGCGCCTCAGAATCTGGACTGAACAATAGCGCCACTCGGTGAGACATTGTTCCCCAGACCTGAGTCAGCACTCCTCCCCACTCCCTAACAATGGCGGGGCACTTTCCCACCCACATTCCTGATAGCAGACCCTATCTTGTGTGCGAGGCTCGCTGAGGTGATTACCAGCCCTGAACATGGGCAACAGCAAAAAAATTACTATTCTAATCAGGGAGGTACATAAAACCCAACACTTATTCTCTGGGGATACTGGGGTTAACCCCTGAGGATCCCATAAGATAGTAGGGACAATGGGTAACTTTATTAATATGATCCCATGGCCCATCTTTTAATCATTGTCTTATAATCGGAACTTAGCAATTACACCAGACAGAAGAAGGCACAGGGGAGAGGAATATACACTGGCGATAATTGTGCTATGCTAAAACAATGGTGTGGTAAAATTATGGTACAATGCACAGAATAAAAAAAAAAAAAAACAAATACAGACCGGCGCCTTACAGAGTCCAAATAGGTGATATATAGAAAGTCCAATGGATGGCTTGGGATATCCAATAAATGGTGATCTAGTCCAGTGGACAGCAGATTCCTCAGCAGCAAAATTGATATGCCATGCAGGGAAGACAAGAGAACAAGATCATAGTGTAACAAAATATGGTTAGAACATATAACATATAAACATAGACAAACAGACACAAACAACACTGAACAAGTAGGCTGACTAATAAATGAAGATTTAATAAACACAGTAAAAACCAGCAAGCTGGTGACGAGCAGGTATAGGATCCGGTGTTTTTAAAACCGGAATCCTACTTACAGCAGGTCCACAGGATATATGCAGGTGAATGGTGTAATGGTGGTCCGGCGACAGTGTTGGTGGACGCGTGCCAACGTGTAGAGTCCTGCAGGTACCTCCTGGTTGATGCCGAAGATGCGACATGCCTCTCCTTCTTCAGGGCCTGAAGAAGTGCGCATGCGCACGAAACGCGTTGCGGCTTTGAGAGTTATTCACCAGGCGAAAATGGTAGGGAGCAGGACTGTTTCAGCAGTTCCTGGAGTTGCGGTGCATAGGAGTTGCATTTGCAGTGTGATCGGTGTGTTGTCCCGCCGCTGTGACGCAGTTCCGGGGCCAAACGGAAGGCGTCCTGTGAAGGAGAAGGCATGTCGCATCCGCGAACCACGAGGAGGTACCGCATGGAGTCTACACGTGGCACACGTCACACATCTGTCGCCGGACCACCATTACACCATCACTGCAATATATCCTGGGACTGCTGTAAGTAGGATTCGGTTTTTAAAAACACACGGATTCTACCCTTGCTCGTCACCAGCTTGCTGGTTTTTACTGTGTTTATTAAATCTTCATTTATTAGTCAGCCTACTTGTTCAGTGTTATTTGTGTCTGTTTGTCTATGTTTATATGTTATATGTTCTAACCATATTTTGTTACACTATGATCTTGTTCTCTTGTCTTCCCTGCATGGCATATCAATTTTGCTGCTGGGGAATCTGCTGTCCACTGGACTAGATCACCATTTATTGGATATCCCAAGCCATCCATTGGACTTTCTATATATCACCTATTTGGACTCTAAGGTGCCGGTCTGTATTTGTTTTTTTGTGTTTCACTAACTGTGTTTGGGTTAGATGTTCCTGGCAGCCTTGCCTATTATATAATATTCACGCTGTTGTCAATATAATCTATAATCACATTTGTTTTGTTTTTAGCGCTATATACACCACTCTTTTTTTCTCTTACAATGCACAGTAATGAAAAGTTTGAGCTATCATTACATATCCTTATAGGAAATGTAGGATTATGTTGCAAAGTTACCACACTTCTTCATGCCTCAGAAATCTAAATAAAAACTATAGGAGGTGCATAGAAACTACAATAATAAGCAGGATAGTGGTATAATTGGAAGTATGTCTCCCTGAATGCCCTTCAACAAACAAATATAAGTCTCACCTAATGCACAATTACAATGTTGTTTTGGTTCAGTCTCCATAATGGGCCATAGGGGACTTTCGGTGCCAAGTAATCCGCCCCACTTGTTGAACTATCTTGAGCTGTTCTGAGTTCATAAAGTATTTGTCTGCATTATAACAGTTGTGATCAAGCTCTTGGAATGTCCATACCCCTTGGACGTATTGTCGTCTCTCTGACAGGGTAATGAAGCTTGTATGTAATACAACACATTCATTGTAAATGGCATTTATAATTGAAGGTGTGCTGCTGAAGATTACACGGTCTACCGGCAATACTCAACCTCCATTGTGGAAGTCAACAAGCAGTACCAGTGCTACTACAAATAGGGGTCAGCAGCTCTCGCCAGCCAGGAAACAATTGGTTGCCAAATCGGCATTGCATGGTGTCTGTGAGTATGCCTCAATACAACTGTATCTGTGTATGATGTGCATCTGTAACGTAGTTGGCTGACCACTGGGATATGGAAATCTATGCCACACTTTACTTGCTGCATTGCACATAAACCTTATTTACCTCTGTCTGAGAGACGACACCCAGTTGTGGATATTGCAAGAGCTTGATGGGGACGTGTTTTCTGCATATGCATTGTCATGACCCGCTTGCAGATCACACCATTTCTAGGGATCCTAGGGGGACGAGTTATTAGGAACAGGTAATAGTACAGGCCTAACCCAATAGAAATTCAAAGGGGAAAACATAGAACATAAACTCTTACTAGAGTTCATGATGTCGCTTAAGCTTGCTTATCCTGTGGATAAGTTCTTGCAGACTGTGAGGCCTCTGGAACTAAGAAAGGCTTGGGTGAGGACCTCCAGCAGCTGGAGCATGTTGCTTCAAAACAGTCAACAAACGGTTCCACCGGACGCAGAGTTTCTCTGAATCTCTGGAAGTCTTGCTGGGCTTATATAGGTTTGGTTCTCATACAAAACCATGGAGAGGGGGCGGCTAGGCCATTCAGCATTGTCTCTTTAATCAGCTGTCCAATCCGGAGAGTGTTTGAAGCTGAGATGGACCATGCACACACATGATTTTGGCCAGTGTTCGACAAATGCAACCCCCGATCGCCCGGAGGAGTGCATTTAACCCCCTGTAGAGTGCCGTTGCTGTGCTGTGGCTCATTTCATGATGCCGGGACACGATCAAGCGGGTCACCTAGCAACGCGGGACGCCGGAAGGATAGCCCAGCCGAAGACATCCCTTGGAGGCACTGCAGTGACGCTACACCACACACCAACGCAGGCGCATACAGGCACGCCCTCCCCCACTAAGGATCTCCTAGCAACTGCCGGGACCAGAGGCGGAGAGAGGCCTGGAGATTGTGGCTTTAGCTGGATGTGTCTGCGGAGCGGCGCTGTGTGGCTGGAGGAAGTGCTACTCGTGTTTCTGCTGTTTCCGTGTGTATCGTGGGCGAGGCGGACGGTGGGAGCCCCCCAGGCTGGATTTCCTCACTCTCATGGCAGGTAAGAGAGGGGGGGGGAGAGAGGGAGATGCAGCATACCACTCCAGTGAGCCGGCTTCAGACATAAGAGCATCCACCCGGTCACTGCTGTATTTCATCTCCTGTCGGCACCGCTGATAAGAGGGAGAGAGAGGAATTTGAGAGGGCGGACACTCGCTCTCGCGTAGGGGAGGGGTTTGGTGTCTGTGTGTGTGTAAGTGGCAGAGAGAGAGTGTGGTTGTGTGTGAGGAGGGAGAGGGAGATGCAGCATACCAGAGTGGAGTGTGTAAGTGGGAGTGTGTGTGTGTAAGTGGGGGTGTGTGTGTGTGTAAGTTGAAGTCTCGCCCTCTGTCCCGCCCTCTGTCTCGCCCTTGCGTGAATACTAGGGGATAGGGTATAATGGTAGCACGGTATATGGGTAACAGTTTCACACAGGGGTGTGGGGGTTAGTG
>WSYH01013311.1:0-17270 GCA_036426205.1 Ascaphus truei
GTGCACTGAGCTCTGTCTGTGTTTTATGTTCTGTCTCTGGTTTTAAATATATATATTGCCATGCTCAGTAGCACTCCTCTGTGACACTTATATGCTTATATATAAATATATTGTGGTTATTTTGGGGGTTCAATATGAGCTTGTAGGTGTCCTGTATGCTTTCCACAAATGTAGGCCAATCTTTTTACTAGCTGCATAGTCCTAAAGGGAGGAGCGCAGGTATTGTGTAATATTTGTTTACCTGATGTATGCGATTGACTATTTTTAAGGGTATTATCTGATGCTTATCTTTCACTCATGAACCCAACTTGTTCTGGGTGGATTAACCTGAGGAGAAGGGACTTCAGTCTTTATGTAAGTGTAACGGTCAGACCCCTATCCAATCTCATATGGGTCCCTATGTGCAGAATATGCCCCCAGTTTCATGTCATGTTGTGTGGTGCACCTGCTGGCTTACAGGACTCCTGAGTCTCCCGCTTGATGGTAGTGGGGATTTCACCATGACAGGCATGTGACGTAGTGCTGAGTTCTATTCACAGTTGGTACAACGCCTCCATCTCTTCCAGGTCCCCACGTATCTGGAAGAGAACCCCTGGGTGCATCTTCTTCCTGATTAACTCCAGTCTCAGGCAAGAAGGGTCTTTGAATCAAGGTCATCTTTATTGACATCATACATGGCAGACTGCCCATCATAGCGGCCGGTACTTAGCTGCACATCAGCATAGTTGCACAACTCAAGGAAGTTCCCTCCTAACTCTGTAATAGAAACAGGGATATCTCTGCCACCTCTCCCCTAAGGGAGGGCCACCATCTGTGCCAGAGCCCTGACAGAGTGTGGGGTCAGCTTGTCTCTCTGTAACTACTGACACTTGAGCTGCACAGACTCACAGTTCTTGCACCAGACACTTGAGCCAGACATAACACACTAACTTTAGGAAGTTATGCGTATATATAGCTCCAGAAAGACCAACCTCTGTGTCACTGTCAGTGGACACAGAGCATGCTGTCACTTCCTTTGCTTCACACTACACATCACAGGGGTTGAGGGCAAACCTCCATGATGATTTCTGGCAAACCTGCCCTCTTAACAGGAATTACTGCACAAAAGGAGAGAGGCATGTAAACTCAAAATTACACAGGGCTAAATAAGAATTTTGCTATATATTTTAAAGTCTGTATTCAACAGAGATATTGGCCTGTGTCTTTCGCATCAGAACAGGTATTTTCCATCCATGTGAATAACTGTTATATGAGCTGTGGCCATCTGCCTAGGGATGTTATTAACTTCTAGAAAATAATTGTATAAATAAATGAAGTTAGGGGTGTGTACGAGACATGTTCAGAGGTACGCAATGGAGACCTGTCCCTTTAACACAGCAAAACTTATGAAAATAAGCCTAACAAAAAAACTTCTCTGTTTTGGAGAATATCTACACATGTAATTCAGCCCTCTCTAACTGGATGGTTAGCTGAGCTATTTACCAGCCCCAAATATAGAAACATATATACAGATATATATCAGTCCCATAAGAAAGTCTTATCTGTTTCTTGTAGATGTAGGGGAAGCCTCTCTTCTCTCCTGGGTCAGCACCTTTGTGTGCTAAGGCAATGTCTGTCCAGGTATAGTCTGCTCCCCTTTGTCTTGCTGTCAGCCTGCAGTCTCTTTGCAGCTCGAGACATCTGTCCTCTGGTCAGTCCAGTGTCCACTAAGGAAATCCTCTAGGTCTGTCTTTCCTAGGTCAGCTCCAATTGTGAGCTCAGGAATTCTCCTTCCTGTCTCAGAACAAGTTATTTCTGAGAGAGCTCTAATCAGACAGGTGGAGTTGGTTAATTGCACATCAGCAATTAACCAGCACACTGCTGGATTAGAGGCAAATTGCTTTAACAGGGATAAGTACCTGTTACAGGGTGATAATATTAATATACTTTTTATGATAAAAATGACAAGAGATGGTCACATTTTTTCTTTGAATTTGAATCTGACGCAGATTGGCCAGTTTCTTTGAGCAGTGGAAAAATGAGGATCAATCTTAAAAAGTTAAATTGTCTGGGTTTTTTTTTTTATCACTGAAAATCCGCCTGTCGGATTAGCAATCCGAACCTGAAAAATAAATCCAATTCCAAAAAACGGATTTATAATTTAGGGAGGAGGAGTCCAAGGAGTATAAATAGTGGTGTCGTCTAAAGCTGATGCCATTTCCTGCAGCGTTTCTGTGCAGGTTCGGTTAGGCTGCTGTAGAACAATAGCTTAATAAAACTTGTAGGTGAACCATTAAGCAGGCAGTGGCCCTGGGGCTCTGGCCTTCATACTTTGCATGCTTCTCTTTCTAGTATATTAATAACTTGTATATAGAAGGTTACTCTGAAATAATAATCATAATATTCAAGAAGATTTCCTACTTTCAATTATTTGCAAGAACATGGAAAAGCTTGTCCACATTGAGTTTCTTTTATTCTCTCTCTGCAAGTATTGGCGGGTGCTGCTGTTACAGTACAATAAAAACCTCAATCTTAGCAAATTCTACATTATTTACGTGTAGTTGAACCATTACCACCAGGCATTAACCTTAGACTGACTGGAGTTAATAAGTAGTAATACTATAGTTACTGACACTTTGTGAGTGTGGTCTGGGGCTCTGGTCTCCACATGTTTAAATTTGTAGTATATTAACTTGAATTCAGCAGGTTTTGATATTGCTCTGAAATAATCACAATAATAATATTCAAGAACATTTCCTATTGTCAATTATTTGCAAGGGCAGGGATAGACTTATCTACATTGAGTTTCTCTGTCTCTGTCTCTCTCTCTCTCACTCTCTCTCTCTCATAGTGATGTGAGCTGCTATTACAGTAAAACAAACACACTGAATCGGATCAAATTAAATCAGTTTAAGGTTGTGCTGATGGCACTGAGGAATAGCCCTGACATATGTTCCTACAGTAGTTCTCCCTCTCCCCTTCTGTTCCTTGTCTGTCCACCGGGTGTGCTGCTATTTTCTGTCTGCTCTGGGGTTCCTCTGTCTGTCTCCTCTTGGTGCTCCTGACCTCTGTCCTTATAGTTGCCTGTTTTTGGATACTCCCTTGCCTTTGTTTTGTGTCCTGACTTCTTATGTCCATGCCATGCTTCTGTTCCCTGTGGAGTCCTGATTACTTATTAAAGGTCCTTGCCTATGTACTGGCTTGTCCCCTGTCTGTTTCCAGCTTGTGAGTCCCTAATCCCAGTTCCTGGTCCCCTGCTCAGTTCATGCTCCTGCCTTTCTGTTGCCAACCCCTTCCTGGACCCCGCCGATCCTGCTTGCCGCCTGCCACTGAACCCTGCCTGTGACCCCAACGATCCTGCTTGCCGCCTGCCACCAACCTCAGCCTGTGACCCCAACAATCCTTGCCTTCCCTGCTGTTCCAGCCACCGATGTCCTACCTTCTCCTGGAGTCCCCATGACAGAAAACAAAGGCCACTTGTGGATGTTGCCAGAACAGATTCTCTGCCTTCTTTCTTCAGCAGACCCCATCCGCTTGTATTGGAGGAAGATAATTCTTTTGTTTTGGTTTTTGGAAAAACCCATTTTGGATCTTGAAGTTTTTTTTGCCGCAAAGTCTTCTACAGGATTGTTTGTGCATTTTCTCCCCAGAAAGAATTCCCTTAAAAAAAAAAAAAAAACATTTAATTTCCCTGCAGTACCTACTGTCCCAACTGCAGACTTTTAGACTTCTACTTCAAAGACAGGTGAAAGAATTGGGGTGCTCCAACCCGCAGCTACTCCATCCAGTATATAAATAATATTATTATAGACCCTGGAGAAACCAGTGGGAGTGGGTAGGTACTTTAAGACTTGTAAGTATCAGTGACAATGAGTCAAACTTAACCATAATAGTCTAAACCAATAAACCCCACTCACGTCATCTCCAGGGTTTCCTCAGCTGGCGTGCAAGCCTAAAGGATCCAGAATCCAGAAGTATCCAACAGCAAAAAACTGTTGATCCCTTGCATGTATTTTGGTGTATGTCAGTATATTGGGATTTACATTGGGGATGGGCACCATTCTCAATGGGAGCATGTATTGGTTTACTCTAATTCTTCAGTGTGCTCCTATAGAGTATGATAAATTATTTGTTTCTCCCTGTACTTTCTCCCTTCCCCTTCGTGTATGCACGCTGGTCTCCGGAGCGATTGGAGCTGCCTCGTCTGCTTCACTCAGTCATTGGTGGTGCAGCGGCGCGTTTCAGCCAATCAGAGATCGTGGTGACGTCACGGGGGGACGGGACAGAGACAGAGAGTAAGGGAATGGCATTTCCCTTCACGGCTCACTGTGAGCATGCGCGAGTGACGCTAGGGGGCGGTCCTTACCCACAATCCTGAGGGTTGTTGGAGCGGCGCACCGGATGACGTCACGCGCATGCGCAGTGGGCCCGTGGCACGATTTTTTCACAGATTGTTTTAATTTGCCTATCAAACATTAGGTATTTAAGGTGCCCACCCAAAGCAGACCCCATACTCCTTGATAAAGGACCCGTTGGTCCGAAACGCGTAGGAGGATTTTGCCTGTGTCCCCCAAGGGGTGATTTTGTCTCATACCATGCTGAAATAAAAGAAAACTTTTTATTCCACACCTGGCTCCCTGGCTGTGCGCCATTCGTTTTTTGCTGTTGGATACTTCAAAGACAAACTTGATTTTCTTTGGTTACTCTACACTGCTTGCTATATACTGCTGTTTTACAGGGTTGCATTTCCAAAAAACTAAAGTATTTCCATTGTTTGTATTTTTCGGTCGATGGTTTCACCTGCAATTATGATATTTCTATCACTTATGTTAGGTATCACATCTAAAAGTCAGTTCTCCTATTTTTTTGTCTCCCTGTTTACGTCTATTTCTGTTTTTCATTCCTATGCTTCTGCTTTAAAAACACATTTCCTCTTTACTGGTTTTCTTGGGGAGCTTGGTTTTCCCTATGTCTTGGACTATGGCTCCCACTTTGAAAACAGTCTCGAGCAATAAATGTGAACACAGTACCACTGATTCTTCAGCGCTTCTCAAAGCAAAGAGAAAGGAAAGAAGAAAGGTTCTCCAGTTATAATGGAAACTGCAGAAGAATTAAGGATGGTCCTTCAACCTCAAGAAAGCCTGCATTAAAAGGGAACAGAGATATGCTGCAGCCTAAGGCAACTCACAGAATCGTTCCAGGGGTAGTGGAAAAGAAAAAGGATGCCTTTAGCTAAGGTAAAGATGCCTTAACTCAGGCACGTCAATCTGCATGGAATGAGATTGATTGCCTCTTTGGACACTTGATAAAGAGCAAGAGGCCAAAGCTGCACTCCAAACGTGTTTGTCCACAACAATTGCTAATGTATACTCCAGGAGAAAGAAAAGGATCAGTTGGATAGTGACAGGGTGATCTTGTCAAAAAAGCTGAAAAAGGCATACGCTGATTTTGCCCTGTACCAGAGTTTCATGGATCAAGTAGGTGGAGCGCTGGAAGACTCTCAGAAGTTCACATGCTTAGTTCCGAGCTGTAAAAGTCTCACCAGGAAGGCCACGGTCTAAACATAGAGCTGTGTACATTGAGGAACAGTCAGGTCCATAGAGTGACTGAGAAGCTTCACCAAGCACGATAAGTGAAGAAACAATTGGCCCACGAAAAGTTAGACATAAAGGCAGCACTGCAGAATTCAGAAAGAGTGCTGCAAGATGAACGTGTCTCCCTGGAGCAGCACAAACAAGCAGAAAACATACAAAAAGTATCTGAGTTTAAGCAGCACTCCACAAGAGATAAAGTATCTCAGTAGATAAATAGATGATCAGGTGCGCGGAAACAGAGAGGGCCCCCTGGCCCCCTAAGAGTAATAACTAAATAGATATGATGGTTCCCAGCACTCAAAAAATGAAAAAATAAGTCAAAGACATCAATAGAAAACTAACAGTAACGTATTGAAACAATAAATGTATAACATAAGCCAACCCTATTGTAGGCTAGGAGGGAGCCCAACATGAAAAAAGAGGGCTAAACAAAAAAATCACAAGTCTGGAGAGGGAGGGAGGGAGGTGGGGAAAAAAACATGGGGAATAACAACCATAGGGGGGAAATAAAAAGCAGTAGACAAAAAAGAGAAAAACACGAGTGACGTATAACATACAGTAAGGTAAAGGTGATATATTATAGGGGGGCAACGACCATTTCGGGGACAAAGGTTCCCCTTCCTCAGGCCCATTCCCACAAACTAAAATAGTCTGTGGTACTTCCCTTTATAATATCCCTCCACTTAAACATCCCTCAAAAAATCAGCAAGAAGACAGAAGTCAAATAATACATGCTTTATACTAAAGTCAACTAACCCTGGTGTACTGTCAACTACCAGGATTAATATCTCTAAGATAAGCACACAAATATGTAAACCTTGCAAAGTAGGTCCGCTAAACAGGCATAAATGAATTAATCCGCATGTAAATCCTCAATCTCAGGAAAATGAAAATCTACACAGTACAAGCTACAAATTAACTGGTTAGGAAGATTATCCTTAAGCATTGGCCATTCCTCATCCCAGATGAGTCTTTGGTACCTGTTCTGACTGAGAAACCATTGTTGTCATACAAGAGGGGCAAAAATATCAGGGACCATCAAGTGAGAGCTGACTTGGGAGATAAAGAGAAAGTACGGACCTTTCTGGGAACTCCAAAATTAGGGTCGTATCGCTGTTGCAGATGCAGCCAGTGTAACAACATAAAGGAGGGGAACCTTTTCTACAGTATCACCCAAAAACGGGCAAGAAATTCTTCGTTAAAAAGTTCTTTACATGCCTTTCACGGAATGTAATTTACTTTGTCAAATGCCCCTGTGGCCTTGGATATGTGGGGGAGACCACACAATGCGTCAAAGATAGGATTAGACAGCACAAAGCTGCAATTTGGAGGTGTGATGTGGAGGCACCGGTAGCACACCACTTCACACTAGCTGGGCATAACATCAGCCAACTCCATTACCAAGTAATCGATAGTATTGAAAGGAGCCGTAGAGGTGGAAATTTGAAGAAATTATTGCAGCAGAAGGAAAGCAAATGGATCAGGCTATTAGACACACTAGCCCCAGGAGGGATGAATAAGGAGTTATACCTGGGGTGTTTCAAGACAGTGATATCCACGGTAGCTCTTGGTCCCAATCCTTTGTGTCTGCTTACTTTATAATGTGTCACATGATGTCCTGCAATTAACTTATCTTCCATCCTCCTCTATAGATCAGACATGTCTATGGCGGCATGATTGCCCTCTTGTTCATGAGGAATGTGTCCGTGGCCGCTTTCACTGTCCGAAACACTCTGAACATTCTACCCACTCCAGGCATACCCCGCCTTTACGTACGCAATGGGACCGGAGCAAGTATGTAAAGCGAAAATGTACTTAAAGTGAAGCACGACGTTTTCCAGACACTTATCGATGCATGTACAGTACTGCAATCGTCATATATGTGCATAACTGATGTAAATAACACATTTGTAACAGGCTCTATAGTCTCCCCGCTTGCGCACAGTTTCGGTACAGGTAGGGAGCCGGTATTGCTGTTCAGGACATGCTGACAGGCGCATGCTTGAGCTGCCGTTTGCCTATTGGGCAATATGTCCTTACTCGTGAATGTACTTAAAGTGAGTGTCCTTAAACCGGGGTATGCCTGTATACGCCAGGGATCCATCTTTGATGCTATTGGTCACTACCCACCTCTGTCCCACATTCTATGGCATTTTTGAGATTTGTATCTGATCAAAGGTACCATAATACTTGGGTGATGGAGAGGGTATCCACTTATGTGTATCCCTGTACTGTTTGTTCAATGACAGTCAGCTGTTTACAAAGGGTTTCATATACACCTGGTGTTACACATTAATGTGTAACATGACAGGTGAAAAGGAAAGATCCAGCGCTCCACGTATTTGCAAAAGTATCAAATTTATTGCGCCATACACAGCGACCGTTTTGACCTTAGTAGGTCTTTTTCAAGTGAAAAGGCATGAAAAAGACCTACTAAGGTCGTAAACGTCGTTGTGTATGGCGCAATAAATTTGATACTTTTGCAAATCCATGGAGCGCTGGATCTTTCCTTTTCACAGTTCAAGCTGGGATATTTGTGACAGGTATCCCTTTGAACCAGCAGCACCAGTAATTCTGTTTTGTTTTTTGACAAATGGTGTGTCGCATATCACTGTTCATTTAACATGACAGGTGACCATATCATCTGGATACATGCTCTCTTTAGGGTCTCTCATTAACTCTGTGTCCCTCAGTGTCTATCATACAGGGATCATCACAGTATGGTAGAGAATAGTGCACTTTTATCTGTCTGCTATTTATCACTATTCTGAGTCCATGTCTGTCCTCCCCTTATTATTTTGCTTTCCAATACGATATAGCCATACATGGGCAGCCCCCATCTGGCATAGTGGGGATCAATAAGTCACAGCTTTTATTAGTACACACTCCATACATAAGTATTTAGACTTACTATTATATGTGGGATTAATCACTGTTCCCTATTACAGCAGTTAACATTCAGTGCTGACAACTTCCCTTGTCAGTTTGTAACACTGACTTCAGCAGAATGAAAACAACATCCAATCGGCTTGAGATGCATGTGTTTACCCTACCAGGGGAATCAGACAGCTCCACCTCCTGGTACACTGATGTCATCAGTGACAACATGGCTCTGCCCACGTGCACTGCACACCATCTGCATGGGATAGAGGGCTCCCCTCCCCCCTCATGAACTCCAGCTGGGATTTCTCCAGCACTCAGTTAAACAGCACTATGATTGGACTCCTGCTACCGGCTGATGCCTTTATATAGCTGCAGTTTTAATTGCAGAATTACAGCAACCCTCAAGGAGAGCAGAACTATCCACATTGATGAGCAGCACACTTGGAGGATTTGTATCATTTACCTCTTCCTCCCATACTCTATTTTGTTCAGGATTGGCTTTAGAGTATCTATTCTTAATTGTGCTAACATTGGGACATTATCCTGTTAGACATGAGGACACTCATGTCTGCTCATTTGTAGCTTGTACTGTGTAGATTTGAATTTCCTGAGATTGAGGATTTACATGCGGATTCATTTATTTATGCCTGTTTAGGGGACCTACTTTGTAAGGTTTACATACTTGTGTGCTTAACTCAGAGATATTAATCCTGGTAGTTGACAGTACACCAGGGTTACTTGACTTTAGTATACAGGATGTATTATTTGACTTCTGTCTTCTTGCTGATTTTTTGAGGGATGTTTAGGTGGAGGGATATTATAAAGGGAAGTACCACAGACTATTTTAGTTTGTGGGAACGGGCCTGAGGAAGGGGAATCTTTGTCCCCGAAACGGTTGTTGCCCCCCTATAATATATCACCTTTACCTTACCGTATGTTATACGTCACCCGTGTTTTTTTTTTTTTTTGTCTACTGCTTTTTCTTTCCCCCCTATGGTTGTTATTCCCCATGTTTTTTCCCCCACCTCCCTCCCTCTCCAGACTTGTGATTTTTTTGTTTAGCCCTTTTTTTTTTCATGTTGGGCTCCCTCCTAACCTACAATAGGGTTGGCTTATATTATACATTTATTGTTTCAATACATTACTGTAAGTTTTCTATTGATGTCTTTGACTTATTTTTTCATTTTTTGAGTGCTGGGAGCCATCTTATCTATTAAGCAGAAAACATGCTGCAGAGCCAGCTGCAAGAACTGCATGCTAGTCTGCAGGATGCCAATGAGAAATAGGTGAATGCTGAGGAGAAGCAGTGAGTTCTGCAGGAAGAAATTATCCAGACTGCTAACGAAGTAAAAATGCTGCACGAGCATTTCAGTAACCAGTGTATCCCCGGAGAGCAGCATGAGGAGCTGAAGGCCACACTTGGCATAACAAGAGCATTGCTGGAGGAGGAGCTTAGAGGTCAGGTAACTCTGTATGAGGGAGTCCGAGGCGGTTCAGAAACTGAAGCAAGAGGTAGAGGAGCAAAAACACTGCTCCATCCCTAACAGTCAGTACAACCAGGAGAAAGAAACTTGGAAAAGGCAAGCTGCTGGGACCTAGCGAAGGAATTAGCAGTGCTCTAAAACGTAATGAAGGATGTGTGGAAGCAAGCTCAGAGCGAGCACAATGAAGAAATGAAGGCCCTGAAAGGAGAATTGCAGGATCCACTCAAAGAGGGTCTCTCGCTGAGGAGTGGAAATTGCAGCAAAGCATAGAAGTGGAAGAGCTAAAGCTGGCAGCTGAACACACATCCTAGCAACTCACAGCTCTGCAGGTGAAGATTGCTGAGCTCAAGATACCGCTCGCCAAAAAGGAAGAGACGGAGTAGGTGGCTGGCCTGACATTGCGCTTTGAGGCCAAAATAGCCGATGCCCGCAAATTTCTGGACCACACTGCCAATAAGAGGGCCCAGCTGAAGCTGGAGCTGGAGCTGGACAAGGTACAGGAGGAGCACCGGCAGCTACAGGTCAGAAATAAAGAAAAGGAAACAGATTTAATCCTTGCTCTGAGTCAGCTGGGAGATATGAAATTGTGACTTAACTCCAAAGAAGCTGAACTGCATTGAGTGGGAAAAGAAATGCAGAAGGACCATTTCAAGAGCTGAAAACTCAAACAGCTGGTCGTAACTGCTCTTTAAGTGATACCATGAAACGGCACGAGACAAGGACAGTAGAAACAGATTCCTGACATCAGACCGAATTCAAAAGCAAGCTGCCAGAGGCTTTGCAAGACCTGAGCAAGAGTTAACAAGGAGCAGACATTTAGTGCTAAATTGGAGTCTGAAAAGATGAAGTTGGAGAAAGATTCCAAAGCTAAAAGAGATATGTTGGTCACAAAAGGAGACCACGGAAAGGAACTCAATGTCCTCACTGATCTTTATGAAGAGCCTGATGGACTGGTTTCTGGTTCCTTTGCCGTCACTGGGGACAAGTACTTTGCCCTTCAATAGACCAACTCGGAGGGCCACTTGAGTGAGCTTTCATGAAGGACATCCTGCTGATCCGGGAAGATCATCCGTCCGGAGGACCTCCCTGGAGAGGGAGGAGTAATGTCAGGAATAGCCCTGACATATGCTACAACAAAAGGCACCAGCAGCAGGACACAGCTGGAGGAGAGAGTGGGAGCTGCTCAGGGAGAGGGGGGTTTGGAGTAAGGGGTTCTAGGACCCTGAGAATAACACACACACTGACACCCACACCCACACACACACTGACTGACACACAGACACGCACAAGGAATTCAGTTACTATAAATATAGAAGTGCAAATTGCTAAAACACACGTTCTAAGTCAAACGTCTGCGTTTTGGCACTGAAATTGTGTTTTGATTATTAATTAAACCCATCACCATTACAAATACAATTTCTGTGGCAAAACAGTGACATAAGACGAAGTTTCACGTAAAATGCGCGTGATCAGCACAAAAAACATTTTTTTTTTAAATTGAAATGTATTTTATTCAGTGCTTGTTTTTTATTTGTAGCTTGCCCATTCATTGCCATTGTACTTAACCCCCTTAATTACCATAGTGGTTAATTAAGTAATAATCCCCAAAGAACAGGGCATTACTGGCCAATAATGCCCTGGCTGGAAGAGTTAAAGTCCAGTCCTGCGCCGATCCGCCCATGCCCCCAGCGATCCGCCCCTAGACCTGCACTGATCCCGGCAGGCAGCCCCAGCAGCTGATACGGAGTTAGGGGGGTGAGGAGGGTGTGTGCAGTGTGCTGTGTGTGAGCACGCAGTGTGTGTGTGTGTGCACGCAGTGTGTGTGCTTGTGCGCACAGTGTGTGTGCGCACGCAGTGTGCAGTGTGTAGAGTGTGTGCAAAAAAAAAAAGCTGTATGGTTTTTTTTTTCCCCCGAAAATTAAATTAGACCTACTGGCGCACTTATTGTAAATTAATTGGACCGCAAAGGGTTAAACACCTCTATATATACTTACACTGCAGCTATCTATATCCACACACTGCCGACCCCTGTGTGTACACACACACACACACACCACCTCTACACACACACAGCAGCTCAACACACAACACAGCAGATCTACACACACACACACAAACTACTGCTACACACACGCACATACACAGCACCTCTACACACACAGCAGCTCTACACACACAAGCACATCACACACACTGGAGCTCTAGACACACAGCACAGCACCTCTACACACACAACACAGCACCTCTATACAAACACACACAGCAGCTCTACACACACACACACACACACACACACACACACACACACACACACACACACACACACACACACACACACACACACACACACAGCTCAACACACAGCACAGCAGATCTACACACACACAAACTGCTGCTCTACACACACAACCACACCACACACACATATACACACTGAAGCTTTGAGGGGATTATTACTATTATAGGCTAAATGTAGACTTTTTTTAAAGAAATAATAGACCCTTTTGTATAGTTATATAGATTTTTTTTTTTTAATATAAAATGGCAAATACATTAAACCACCTCTATATACACTTACACTGCAGCTATCTATATCCACACACTGCCGACCCCTCTGTGTACACACACACACACACACACAGTAGCTCAACACACACACAGTAGCTCAACACACAGTAGCTCAACAAACAAACTACTGCTACACACACGCACATACACAGCACCTCTACACACACAGCAGCTCAACACACACAAGCACACCACACACACACACTGGAGCTCTACACACACAACACAGCAGCTCTACACACACACACACACACACACACACAACACAGCAGCTGTACACACACACACACACACACACACACACACACAACACTGCAGCTCTACACACACACACAACACAGCAGCTCTACACACAATAGAGCAGCTCTACACACACAAAAACTGCTGCTACACACACATACAACACAACACAACAAACACACACACACTTCTGCTGCTATACCTATAAACACTGTTAGTGACACACACACGCACGCACTGCAGCCACGATAAAAAATGAAGCCACTTACTAAACTTTGCAGACTCTCTCCCACCCCCCCCCCCCCAATTCAACTGAATCTGCTCAAGAAAAAAATCTCAGTCAGCTCGGGAGGGGGAGGAGTCAACCCATGGCTGATACTTCCTGACCAATCCCATGCCCTGTCTCAGAGCTGTTACTTCATTCTGACCAATCCCCTGCCCTGTCTCAGCTGTTCTGAAAGCTGATTGGCTGGAAATAAGCACATTGAAACTTACACATTGCAAGCTGCTTAAATTCCAGGCATTACTGATTGGTTAAAATTCTGGGCATTATTGAAAACCCTGCTCCCTAATTGGTTAATTCCGGGCATTATCCAATCAGGTGTGTGTGTGTGTGTGTGTGTGTGTGTGTGTGTGTGTGTGTGTGTTTGTATATATAGTGGGAGGACTTGTGTGTGTTTGTGGGGGAGAAATTGTATGTGTGTGTATAGGAGGAAGTGTGTGTATATATATATTTGTGTGTGTGTGTGCGTATATCTATATAGGAGGGAGGAATTGTGTGTGTGTTGTGTATGTGCGTGTGTGTGTGTGATTGAGTGAGGAGTGGGGTGTGTTAGGGTGGGGGAGAGAGGAAGTTAGAGTTAGAAATGGAGTGAGACAGTGGGGGAGAGGAGGACAGTAAGGGTGGGGGGGACTGTGATGGGGTGAGAGCAAGGTGTGTGAGAGGGGGGTGCTTGCAAGGCCGCTCACATGGGGACCCCAGTGGAAACAAAATAATTTTTTGGTTTAAGGGGCCCTTACAAAATATTTAGAGGGGAGTCCAAAAAATGTAGTTACGCCACTGGTGCTGTGAAACAGCACAAGGCAGCAGAGCAGGTGCGAGCAGGAATACAGGTCACAGCCCTTCCTCTCTCACTCTTAACCCCTTCATTCACCCTACCTGTGGAAATTACCCCTCCCTGCCTGCCACTGTTCTCCTCCTTTTATTAACCCTTTTACTACCAAAAAGGCAGCAGGGCATTGCAGGGAAATGTTATGCAAATCCTTCCAGTAACAAAAGGGTTAATCCTTTAATTCCCAAACACTTTCCATGTCTGCGCTTCACCTATTCTCACCTTTACTGCTTCCATCCCTGTCATCCACCCACCCCTCCTCCCAGCACTCACCCTTATATATTCCCTCCATTTAAAAACACATTTAATTTATAACAGGTTAAAAATACAAGAATAACTGATAGTATACCGCTCGCCAGATAGCAAATAATGTAGCCGGTGCAAAGGGATGGTACTGGCATAGCAAGTAAATAGGAAGACAAAAGAGAGGTCTCCCACAGATCCCTCTTACCACTGCACAGACAGGCTAATAAATTTAGTAGCAAGGATATAGTGCTCCTTGATATAGAGCAAAATAGGCTGTAGGGGAGACCCTGGTAACCGCACCCAGTACTAGGAGTAAACAATTACCTAAAACGGCCTAATAGGCAAAACAATAAACTTTTATTAAACATATATAATTACATTACAACGACGCAAAATCAGTAGGTAGTAAAAACATCTAAAACTCAGGTATGGGTGTATACAGGAGGTGAAATAGTAGATATATAACAATAAATCTAGTTCTTAAGTAGAACCCTCCTGATATGCTGCTCAAAATATAAGGGGAGGGGGGCGTGTCTATGACGGCATCCAGGACGGTCGGGTAGAGGAAGAGCTCCTGAGACCCTTCTGCATAAACTTGCTTTCTAAGGAGTTTCAGCCCGACCAAAAACTTATAAAAAGCCCCCAAAAGGTTCCTAAACCCGGCAGGATGGCAAATAAGGGGAAAAATCCCCCGACTCACGGAGCTAATAACTTCTTTACCCCCGCAAAGCGGCCCACAGAAGCGGGTGGAAAGCGGCAAGATGGCGCCCAGACTCCAGGCCCACGAGGCGCACAAGGCCCCCCGGACCCAGCACACACCGCCGAGTCCCCCCCACCCTCAGATGGTGGCATCACGAAGGCATACTTGGAGGAACTACATGCCAAACTACAGCGCTCACTCCAAACTAATATCAATTAAGCGGTGGCCGAAATCCGGCAGGATATCAATGGCCTCCAGGAGCGCACCACCACGTTAGAATCCAGACTCGACGAGGCCTTAAACCATCAGTCAGAGGCGGACGACGAAATCATCCGCTTGGGCCACGAAATCAATACCCTGCAGGATGGCCTGGAAGACCAGGAAAACAGGGATCGCCGCCAGAACCTTCGCATCCGCGGCATCCCTGAGGCGATCCTACCGGCGCACCTGCGGGCCTACCTGGTGGATTTTTTCCTTCTCCTTTGCCCGGACCTCGAGCCAAGAGACCTGGAAATTGACAGAGCGCATAGAGCTCTGGGTCCGCGCTCCGAGGATCCCAATCGCCGGCGGGACGTGATCGTGCGACTGCACAGCTATTCTACCAAAGATAAGCTGATCGGTGCAAGCAGGGAGAGAAACACGATCGCGTTCCGAGGCGAGCAACTGCAGGTCTATAACGACCTTTCTAAACTAACCGTGGACAGACGCAAGGCTCTTCGCCCTTTAACACTGCTCCTGACAGAAAAAGGGATAACATACAAATGGGGATTCCCCTTCAAATTGGTGGTTCCCCACAAGGGCAAATACCTTACAATTAGGCACCCCGAGGACATGGCACCCTTTGCCAAAGCCCTGGGCCTCCCAGACAATTCCTTCCAGCCTACCCACTCTGCCGGTGACCGGACCCGGGAGAGAGACGACGTACCTGTGAGGACCTCTGAGAGAATCGCGGGTCAGAGGCAAATCCGGGAAAAATGAGGGGTCGCATAGAACCAATCACAACTTCCACCCGGTAGAATACCTCCATCCTTCCCACAAAACATTAAAAAACATAAAAACAGCCCTCAAAATGGCGCCGGGCACATCCTTACCTTTCCACGTGGTCCTCCCCTCGACCCAGGCCTCACCGGTCATCTAACCCAGCTACAGCCTTGCAGCCAGCCCCTGAGATCTCACCAAGGATACACCAGCCACAGGACGGCGAACAGCTGGCTCCGGAGCCCCGCAGGGGTCCATGATCCTCACCTGGCTGACCGCCGACATCAGCTTCGCAGTTCCCCCAAGATGGCGGCCGGAGTGCCCATACTTCTCCTCGTGGTCCTTCACCGATCAGCGGTCGCTCAGCTGCCTTGCTCACCAAGATGGCGTCTGAGGAGGCCCCACACCACCGAGACGAACCCCGCCGAGTCTAGACGAGCTCCGACTGACGTCACCGCGCTGCGTGACGGGCTCACGTCAGCGACGGCTGCATTACCTGCATATGGCGGTGGCGGCGGCGTCGGGGCGTGATGACGACATCCGGCACAGAATGCTGGACTTCCCCGGCGGCACCCCCTGGAAGATCTCCCTCACTACCCCTTCCCCCTCACGGCCAGGATTGTCTCAGCGAGTCCGCCCCCCCTCGGACCCGGTGGGCCGCGGCGGAGGGAATTGACACGCCATGCCATGTGCTCAACCCCTCGATCCAGGACCGCACCCCGGGATCCCCCTTTCACCCCCCCCACCCAAACACGGAAAGCCAACGAGCAAAGAACAGAACTCCCAGCGGCAAACGACGAAAGACGGTGGGGTACAGAATGTTCCACAACTTTTGTCCCGTCATGCACTTACTCTTAAACACAATTCCCCATATCATCCGTAACCACCAAGCCGTAAGAGCAAAAGTCTGCTATGAGGTCACTATGCTACCCCCTTCTACCTGCTCATACGGTCGCGCTTCCCCCACACAAACAGCATTCATATAGAGATGGACCAGGACCCTCCAGACCGAAAGAAATATAAAAGGAAACCCAACCCCAAAACACAAAGAAGACAGAGAGACGGAAGAAGGAAATAGAAGGAGTCAGAAAAAACAAAGGAGGCAAAGCACCGCGAAGAAAGAGAAGAGAAAAGAGAAGAAGAATAAAAATGTAAATGACCGCCGCGTACAACTTTCTGAAACACAATAACTAACACACGTCTTCCCTCCCCACCCCCTCCCACTCTCTCCCCCCTCCACCTTCTCAGCCCCCCCTCTCCACGCCCCCCCGCACTCCCCCCGCCAACAAACTACCCCGCCCCCCCGCACATCCCGATCCCAACTACTCAGAGTATGGAGGAGTGGATGGCAGCCCTAGCCGCACAGAGCAGCGAGAGGGCGGGAGTTTCAAACTCTGGCGAGCCCCTAATGACTAAACGACTGCACTCTGCACAATCTACACATGCCCAACAGAACGGAGCTAAACTCACTAATGCCCCCCCCCCC
>WSYH01001351.1:0-31626 GCA_036426205.1 Ascaphus truei
CCCCCTGCTCACTGTACAATATTATTAAAAATACAGTCATGCTGCTTCGTTACCATAGCACATAGCCGCAAAGGTAAGGAATGAGTGTGTTTTACTCATAGTGTAGATGTGCAGAGGGTCTCCGGAGCTGAACCGCTGTGGTTTTAGGTCCGGGGACCCCCTGCTTCCCGAGATACAGGCCCCTTTAGAGGGTGCCGGTATCCCTCTGCTTTGTTGACATGCCGCGGTCACGTGATCGGGACCTTTAAATGCAGAGTGATACCGGCACCTCATAAAGGGGCCTGTATCTCAGGGAGCAGGGGGTCCCCGGACCTGAAACCAATGCGGTTCAGCTCCGGAGACCCCCTGCACATCTACACTATGAATAAAAATGTATTTTAAATAATTTTTAATGTGCCGATGTTTGCGCAGAGAGAGCAGCGGTTCTCTCTCTGCTGCAAACACATCTCGCCAGGGGATGGCCTATAGTATCATTGATGTGCATATACAGTACTGTATGTGTATGTTAGGGGTTATAGGGGTTGTTGTTATACAGTATATACTGTATATATACAGTATATACTGCATTACAATTCATGAATTTCTCGGCTTCAAAGACAACAGCTCGCAAACGCCCCCATACGGTTTTACACGGCATTGCAGTATTGCAGCCAGCGGGAATAAAATGCTTAAATCACAGCCGCGAAAATAACGCAATACACCCCGGGAGAAAACTACACAAAACCGCACATCACCGGGATATTCTGAAATTCGCGGAGCTAGCCGAGTTAGAATAAAGTTGGTCGCCACTGTACATAGCTACATTCACGGGCATTAAATGGGACTGAAAAAATAAAAGACATGTATCAAAAATCAAAAAAACCTGTAAAAGTTAAAATAATAAACTTTTCTTTTGTTTACTCACCATTAGATGTCCACTCACCGAAATCCAGGCGACCCGGAAGCACAGGAACCAATCCACAGGTAAACCATAAAATAATAAACCCTTACAAATCCACGTCTGTGTCTTCTTTGTACTATTTATAATCCTTCCCGTCTGTCTTGGGTTTTCATTTCTTCTTTGGGGTCTTCTCAGTCTTCTTCTGCCTTCTTCTGTCTTCTTACGCCATGCCCTTCTTTTCTTCTTAGGAGGGGAGATGTTCCCTCCTCGGCGACTGGCTTCAAAATGAGGCGACATAGGCTTTTATAGGCCTATGACGTCACATTTTGGTCAAATGTTTCCCACGGTCTTGATTGGACCGTGAAAAACATGTGATTTGGCCGATAAAAAAAATGATGACGTCATTTAAAGGCAACGAAAGCACAGCCAATCAGAATGGCTGTGCTTCAATTGCCTTTAAGATGACGTCATGAAAATAAACATGGCCGGAGACACATGGTACGGTTGCCAATCAGAGCATTGGAACTCCATCTCAACTCTGATTGGCTCTAGTAGACCACGTGACAGAGGCTTGGGGGAGAACGGATGTGACATTATTGAAAGCCTGTCACATGGTAGTAGAGCCAATCAGAGTTGGGATGTATTTCCCACGCTCTGATTGACTACCGTACCATGTGAGACCGGCCATGTTTTTTTTCATGACGTCATCTTAAAGGCAATTGAAGCACAGCCATTCTGATTGGCTGTGCTTTCATTGCCTTTAAATGACGTCATCATTTTTTTTTTTTTCCGGCCAAATCACATGTTTTTCACGGCCCAATCAGGACCGTGGGAAACATTTGACCAAAATGTGACGTCATAGGCCTATAAAAGCCTATGCCGCCTCATTTTGAAGCTAGTCGCCGAGGAGGGAACATCTCCCCTCCTAAGTAGAGAAGAAGGGCATGGCATATGAAGACGGAAGAAGACGAAAGAAGACGGAGAAGACCACAAAGAAGAAAAGAAGACCCATGACAGACGGGAAGGATTACAAATAGAAGAAAGGAGACACAGACGTGGATTTGTAAGGGTTTATTATTTTATGGTTTACCTGTGGATTGGTTCCTGTGCTTCCGGGTCGCCTGGATTTCGGTGAGTGGACATCTAATGGTGAGTAAACAAAAGAAAAGTTTATTATTTTAACTTTTACAGGTTTTTTTGATTTTTGATTCGTCTTTTATTTTTTTCAGTCCCATTTAATGCCCGTGAATGTAGCTATGTATATACATATATTCACGGACACTGAATGGGTGTATTCTATGTGATTTTTGTATGTAAATGCTTTGTTTTTTATGCTATATTATTGCCCCTGTATGTTATGTATATCTATCTATATAGTTAGACATACAGGGATAATAATTGATTGTTTGCTAATGTTTATGTTCTTTTCATGTATGGCTAATGTATTTATCAGCTTTATTTTGTCATTGTTGTGAATAATGTAATTTGTATTTAGTTACAGGTTAATTGTAATGGCATCTTTATGGTACTTAGATTAGAATGATAGTGGTTACTTTCAATTAGAATTGTTTTGGCAATGGTTTGGCTTTAGGAATTGAATAAGGAATTGTATAATTGATTTTTATTGTATTGTAATTGTTTGAGGAAATGGATTAATTGATTGATGCTAATTGTATTGATGTTGCTTAGTTTCTAATTGATTTTTATGATGGCATTGGTGGTTAGGGGACATTGTTCATAGTGTATTTTATTGTTACATATATTTTGCATAGTGTTACATGATGCACAGATTAATTGCATCATGTACACACTCAATGCAATTGTGTGACATTTCATATACATTTGTGTAGCTGCTGACTTGTTGGCTTATATTTACAATCAATGCTGGATTTATTGTAATATGCAATGTGGTGATTTTAAGATTAAAATGTCATGTTTTGATTTATGCATGTTTTATATGTTTCATAATGGGCAAATAATATATCATCCATATCTGGATAATAGTTATTTTGCACATTATTGTACTGTATGTGTTGGGGGGGGGTACATGTATGTATTTAATGTATAGGCCCGGTTTATTTATTTTACATTCAGGGTTTGTTCCTTGGTTCTGCGTGAGACCTCTGGAGACCACCTGAGGTATCCTCGGGTATCTCACGGGTACCAGGCTGCGTGGTCCATGGGGGACATCTGCGGGGAAGAACCGGTGTCCCCACATCTGTGGTCCGTAGTCCGTGGGTCGCTAGACCCCCGTGGGAACCACCCGAGGCCCCTCAGACACCTGTGGGTCTGACCTGGGGCTCCCAGACATCTGAAGGCCTACCATGGGGACCCAATTGAGCCCACAGTGACCCACGGAGACCACCTGGTGGGCCATGGCGCCTGGCAGGACCCACCAACAGGCCTCCAGAACCTGTATGAAACAAGATGCTGGTAACCTGTAGGTCTGTGAGGTAACCCATCAGGCCCACCGGGGAGTCGCGTGGGCCTGGGGTATGAACCCTGTATGTAAAATGATAAATCATGTATTTATGGGGAGGCACAGGGGGTGGGTTATGTATTTAATAAATAGAATGATGTTTATTGTGGGGCTGTGTGTTGTTTTTATTGTGGGTACTGGGGTAGGGGGAGGGGGTATTGGCCCCAAAGGTATGTGGGTAGGCCTCCCGGCTGGGTAGTGAGTGAGGGTGGTTAGGCCTCACGGGGTGGGGGGTTAGTGGGGGAGGGTATGTAGGCCTCCCGAGTGGTGGGTGAGGGTGGGTTAACCCCTTAATGACTGTAGCGGTTAATAACCGCTATGGTGATTAAGGGTTAGGGGACATTACATTGGCTATTGTGATTGTTGTGCATGTTTTGCAGCACCGGAGGGGCATGGGCAGGATGAAGATGAGGATGAAGACGGCCTTCATCGTGGGTGCCTGTAAAAGGTAAGTGTAATATGTTTTTACTGTATTTATTGAATGTTATATGTATTTAAAATGGGCAAATGCAGTATTATCCATATGTGGATAATAGTAATTTTGTCCATTACTGTATAGTATGTGTTAGGGGGGTGTATTTAGTTAAATTATTGTTTATTATTTTTGGAGGTGCAACATTGGTACCGCAGGCCCGCGGGTACCCCGGGACACCCGCGGGTACCACGGGACTCCCGCTGGAATCCCAGGACAGCCGTGGGGACCCCCGGGCACCCGCAGGGACCCCGGCACTCCCACGGACACCACCGCTTGGTCAGCCGGGCACCCCAACCCCCGGACACCCGCGGGGTCAGCCGGGGACACTGCGTGACCCCCGGGCTCCCTCGGGTACCCCCGCGGGGTCAGTCGGGGACACCCGCCGGCCTGTTGCATGGGTTTTGCGCATGCAAAAATGAAAAGCAATAATTTTTTCTAAGTCCAGATTTCTTTGCATCTACTCTGACCAGACGTGTTCTGATCAACGCAACTTTCGCGTTTGCTAAGGTTGCGTTGCTTAGTGCATCCCGCTTAAGGGCAGAATTTAACGCAAACAGGGTTGCGAACGAGCAAAGTTAGACTTAGAAAAAATTCCTGAAAAAAGTAATTTTTAGAGGGCAAAGTGCCTGTTTGCGTTGCTTAGTGCATCGGGTTGAGCTAAAAATCACGTTCTAAGAGCACTTTGCGCTCTAAAAGTGACTTATTGGAGCTTAGTGCATGACCCCCATAGTGTTTTCTAAGAATAAAGTAATACATTTCTCACTAAAGATTTCGAACACTATAAGAGAAGGGACTGAAGAAGTAATATTGCTGAAATGAATTTACTATTTATATTACTGAAAAGGACAGGGGGGGTCTATGGAGAGGAAATTGTTAGCAGTGTGCGGAATCCATCTTGTATTTGTATGTGTCATATGTCAGTATGTTGTTGCAAGAATTAACTTTGCTCCAGAGTGGGGATATGGACTGTGCTTTGTTGCTCAAACACTCAAGTGTTGTGGTCTGCTAAAAGAACCAGTTTAGGTTAGATGAATTGATCTTTGGAGCTAGTCTGGAATAGTTACGATGACCTGTAACTTGGTTGGTTTAGAAGAGACCTGTAAGCCTGACTTCAATAGTAGGGAAACTACTTGAAGGTTCAATACGGGATAATATTCAGGAATACCTAATGGAAAACATAATTATTAGTAATAGTCAGCATGGATTTATGAAGGATAGATCTTGCCAAACTAACCTTATTTGTTTCTCTGGGAGGTAAGTAGGAATTTAGACCAGGGTAATGCAGTTGATGTGGTCTACTTAGATTTTGCAAAGGCTTTTGATACGGTTTCACACAAGAGGTTGGTGTACAAAATAAAGAAAATTGGACTCAGTAATAATATATGCACCTGGATTGAAAACTGATTAAAGGACAGACAACAGAGGGTTTTCATAAATGGAACTTTTTCAGGTTGGGCTAAAGTCGTGAGTGGAGTACCTCAGGGATCGGTACTGGGACCCCTGCTTTTTAACTTGTTTATTAATGACCTTGAGGTTGGGATCGAGAGCAAAGTCTCCATCTTTGCTGATGATACTAAATTGTGTAAGGTAATAGAATCAGAGCAGGATGTAATTTCTCTTCAGAAGGACTTGGAGAGACTGGAAACATGCGCAGGTAAATGGCAAATGAGGTTTAATACAGATAAATGTAAGGTTATGCATTTGGGATGCATGAATAGAAAGGCGACTTACAAATTAAATGGAAATATATTGTGGGAATCCTTGATGGAAAAGGATTTAGGAGTGCTTGTAGACTGCAGGCTTAGCAATAGTGCCCAATGTCATGCAGTAGCTGCAAAGGCAAACAAGATCTTATCTTGCATCAAACGGGCAATGGATGGAAGGGAAGTAAACATAATTATGCCCCTTTACAAAGCATTAGTAAGACCACACCTTGAATATGGAGTACAATTTTGGGCACCAACCTAAGAAAAGACATTATGGAACTAGAGAGAGTGCAGAGAAGAGCCATCAAATTAATAAAGGGGATGGACAATCTAACTTATGAGGAGAGGTTAGCTAAATTAGATTTATTTACATTAGAAAAGAGGCGTCTAAGAGGGGATATGATAACTATATACAAATATATTCGGGGACAATACAAGGAGCTTTCAAAAGAACTATTCATCCCACGGGCAGTACTAAGGACTCAGGGCCATCCCTTAAGGTTGGAGGAAAGGAAATTTCACCAGCAACAAAGGAAAGTGTTCTTTACAGTAAGAGCAGTTAAAATGTGGAATTCATTACCCATGGAGACTGTGATGGCAGATACAGTAGATTTGTTCAAAAAAAGGTTGGACATCTTTTTAGATGGGAAAGGTATACAGGGATATACCAAATAAGTATACATGGGAAGGATATTGATCCAGGGATTAATCCGATTGCCAATTCTTGGAGTCAGGAAGGAATTAATTTTTCCCCTTAATGGGGTTTTTTGTTTGCCTTCCTCTGGATCAATTAGTAAGTATAGATATAGGATAAAGTATCTGTTGTCTAAATTTAGCATAGGTTGAACTTGATGGACCTATGTCTTTTTTCAACCTCATCTACTATGTAACTATGTAACTATGTAAGAGGATTATCCCCTCATGTACAGGGAATACATTTGTGTGATGTCATTATTTTCTACTTAGTAACCTATTTTAAACAAAGGAATCTGAAATATATATAAAGTCTGCTTGGGCCCTTCCCTGGCAGAGAGTCTCATTGACTTTTGATGTGTGTCGTGGGAGAGGGGGTTTGGCCCGGTATTAAAGGGGTTACACCCCATTTGGCCACCCCCTGCCCTCACCTGGGAGGCGAGGGGTTAACTGGAATGATGTCCAGTACTGTGTTTATGCCCCTTCTTCAGCACCAAATGAATATCCCCTGGTGAATGTGTATTTTCCCCATCTCAGTGTTTACACCAACACTTACAGTACAGTGGGATCCAGTCGGGAGGGAAAGGGTTAATGTTAATTTTGTGTTTATGGCCCTTTGTCCCTTTTCCTGCTTTTGCAGTCTCTCCATAGGTCGCCATTACAGCCCCATGTAACCCTATGGAGATTTCGGCGATTTGGGCCCGATATCGTAGAAGACCTGTAGGTGGTGCCCGAGAGGAGGAGCGGCGGTTCCCCATTGAAAGTCAATGGAGCAATGTATTTCAATGGGGATTCCTCGACTCAGACCTCCAGGAACAGGTTGGCAGCCATCCAAACCGCAGACCGCAAAAGCAGAAACTTTATCTTGCAAAGAGCTTTGATCAATCCCGGTCAAGTTCAGATTCAATTGGCGTGGGAAACTTAGGTTCTAGGGCACCCTGGAATAAAATAGTTTTTGCCCCTAGATCCTGGGAACCCCTTCCTCGACCCTAACCGGGTCCGACAATCAATGACCCCGGTAAAGGGTCGCGCTCGCTACGAGGTTTGCACCATTGATTCTAGTGGCGGAGGTAAAAGCCGCAAGGTAAAAACGGCTAAGTTAGAATGAGCAGAAACATAGAACCCATAACTCCGGTTCTGTTCAATCTCTGTTCCTCTCTCTCTCTCCTCCCCCACAACCGTCACTCACATCCAAAGCTGCCTAGTGTAGTGTGTGTGTATGTGTGTAGGACACCAGAAGTACCCCCCATCAGTCCCCACCTGCAGTCAGTCCCCCGCTCGTCAGACAGTCACAACCCCAGTCAGTCGTCCCCTCCCCATTCAGTCACCCCCCCAGTCAGTCAGTCACCCCCCTCACCCTCTGTCACCCTGTCTCTCTGTCACCCTCTCTCTCTGTCACCCTCTCTCCCCCCCTCTCTCTGTGTCATCCTCACTCTCTCTCTGTCACCCTCTCTCTCTCTCTGTCACCCCCTCTCTCTCGCCCTCTCTGTCACCCCTCTTTCTCTCTGTCACCCTCTCTCTCTGTCACCCTCTCTCACTGTCACCCTCTCTCTCTGTCACCCTATCTCTCTCTGTCACCCTCTCTCTATCAACCCCTCTCTCTATCACCTCCTCTCTCTCTCTCTCTGTCACCCTCTCTCTCTCTGTCACCCTCTCGCTCTCTGTCACCCTCTCTCTGTCTCTCTCACTCTCTGTCACTCTCTCTGTGTATTACTCTCTCTCTGTCACTCTCTCTCTCTCTGTCACCCTCTCTCTCTCTGTCACCCTCTCTCTCTCTCTGTCACCCTCTCTCTGTCTCTCTCACTCTCTGTCACTCTCTCTGTGTATCACTCTCTCTCTGTCACTCTCTCTCCCTGTCACTCCCTCTCTCTGACACTCTCTCCCTCTCTCTGACACTCTCTCTCTCTGTCACTCTCTCTCTCTGTCACTCTCTCTCTGTCACCCACTCTGTCACCCTCTCTCTCTCTGTCACCCTCTCTCTCTCTGTCACCCTCTCTCTCTCTGTCACCCTCTCTCTCGCTATTCAATTTCTTTTTTTAAAAGGTGGGACTGGGGGTGGGGGTGGTGGGGCTAGGGGCAGGGCTAGATGGCGAGTAGATTTTTTGGTTCGGCGAGTAGATTTTTGGTGATTTGTCAAGCACTGTATATATATATCTATATATATAAAATTGAATTTTGTGAGGTTGGTGCTAGATGTGGTGAACCTATTTGGTCCTCAGCCTCTGGCCAATCAGATTGGTCCGTATCCCTGCCCCACCGCATGCCTCTCATTGGCCTGCGTGGCTCTATGATGTCACCCAACTGCCACTCTCTTCTCCTTCTCACCCGCAGCTCACCTTCCCCCTCGGCCTCACCCAACTGCCACACACACACACACACACACTGTCCTCTTCACCCAGCTCACCTCCCCGCCGGCTCCCCCCAGGGAATCCACCAGGCTGACCCTAGCCCCGGCCAGTAGCAGCATGCGGGTAGTGTCACCGCCGACACAGCTCCTCTTGGGGGGAAAGGGAACCGCCGCCGCCACCAGCCACCTCTCCCCCACCACACCGTTTCTCAGCAGCGCCTCACCTCCCCACCCGCCGCTGACACAGCTCCGCGCGGGGGAGGGGAAACCACTGCCGCCGACGACACCCGCCTCTGCCCCACCACCCCCCCACCCTCTCTCAGCAGCGCCTCACCTCCTTCCCACCCGCTGCCGACACAGATGCGGGGGGGAGGGGGAAGGACAACACCACTGCAGCCGCCTCTGAGCCCACCACTACCAACACCCCCCCATCTCAGCAGTGCCTCACCTGTCCACTCGCCGCCGACACTAGCGCGCCACCGCCAGTCAGCAGGGGGGGTAGGGTGTCAGGAGGGGGGGGGAGAGGGAGTCAGGAGAGAGGGGGGGAGAGGGAGTCAGGAAAAGGGGGGTGGGGAGGGAGTCAGGAGAGAAGGGGGGGAAGCCCACACATAAATACATACTGACTCACACACACTGACTGACTGACACACACTGACTGACACTCACTGACTGACTGACACACACTCACTGACTGACACACACACTCACTGACTGACACACACACTCACTGACACACACACTCACTCACTTACACACACACTCACTCACTGACACACACACTCACTGACTGACACACACACTCACTGACTGACTGACTGACACACACTCACTGACTGACTGGCACACACTCACTGACTGACTGACACACACTCACTGACTGGCACAAACTTCCCCCCTCAGTCAGCTCAGCTGCCAAACACACAGGGGGCACGGAGCTGTGAACAGGAGGGGGGGGGGACGGAGCTGTGAACGGAGGGGGGGGAGGGAGGAAACAAAGCATTGAATGGGGGGGGGAATCGGAGCTGTGAACAGTGAAAAAAACAAAGCTATGATGCCAAACAAATTCACAAAGTATTTGACCGAGCAAGATAGACTGAACGGAATCTGCTTCCAGAGAAATCTAAATGCAAATCCATGGCCAATGAGACGCTGGAAAAGGAATTTAATATGAGAAATTCACAATATGAATCTCCTAAATTCAGTTACCACACGGTAGGCCTCGGGGCTAAAACCCCCTTCACCCACCCCCACTACCCACAATAAGCATGGCACTGGTGGTTAACCACTTCATTGCCTTCGTGGATAGTGGGTGGAGGTGGGCAGAGAGAGAGAGGAGGGAGAGGTAGAGAGAGATGCGGGAGGGTGAGGGCGACAGAGTAGGTTGGAGGGGAGTGAGAAAGAGGATGGAGTGTGGAAGAGAGGAGAGCGGTGAGAGAAGAGAGAGGTAGAGAGAGAGAGGATGAGGATAGAGAGAGGGGAGGTGGGGTAGAGAGTGGGGATGGAGGGAGAGTGTGGGGAGGGGGGGAGGAGGGATATGGAGAGAGAGAAGGGAGGGGTAGAGAGAGAGATGAGGGAGGGGGAGAGAGAGGTGGAAAGAGATCTAGGAGGGGGGGAGAGATCAGGGAGGGTGGAGAGTGTGACAGTGAGGGGTTAACCAGGCTCAACAATAAAGGTTTAAGCCCATTAAGCCCATTTGGTTACCTCTGATCCATGTATTGGAGTTCGGGAGTGTCAGCTCTTGAGCCCAGTGACTGGTTATGCATTGTGAATAATTATGCGGCAATAAAGAATGTATGTGTTTTTACCTTTCCAGGAGTGCCAGCGAGCAGAGATCGCTGGGGGGGGGGGGGTGCCAGCGAGCAGAGATCGCTGGGGTATGAGTTGCATGGGGGTGGGGGTTTGCAGAGGAAGTCTTGTCAGAATGTGTCTGGGTAGCCG
This sequence comes from Ascaphus truei, assembly GCA_036426205.1. Lineage (NCBI taxonomy): Eukaryota > Metazoa > Chordata > Amphibia > Anura > Ascaphidae > Ascaphus > Ascaphus truei. The sequence goes on from WSYH01001351.1 coordinate 10,519, forward strand.
GGTTCCAGAGTTACTGGAGACCCTAAAAATGTACCCGGGAATCAGGTCGGATTCTCGGATACATTGAGACACATTGCTCCGGCAAAATTTCCCCTTAAAAACGCTTGCGCGACTCACCGCTAGGATTCCCTGCTTCAGCACAAACCAGAAAGGTAAATGGGGCATGGGGATGTGTGGTATCCCTAGAACGGTAAAGGGGTCCTGTAACAGGGGACTTATCCCTGTTCACAAATGTGCCTCTAATCCAGCAGTGTGGTGGTTAACTGCTGGTAGGCAATTAACTAACACCACCTGCCTGATTGCTTTGAAAAGCCTGTCTTTTGAGACAGGAAGTGAGACTCCTTAGCTCACACCTGAGCTGAACTTGGAGACACTTGTCTTGAGCCTGCCAGAAGAAACAGCAGAGCTGCTTTCAAGGCACAGGGGAAACTTCTAAACCTGAATGCTGACACACCCTGAGGAAAAGGAGCTGAACCAGGGACAGAGAAGATTTTCCCTCCAAACCAAAAGAAACAGATAAGACTTTCATTTATGAGACTTTCTATATCTGCTTATTTCATGCTATATATTTGGGGCTGGTAATGAGCCTTGCTTACCAACCCAGTCAGAGAGAGCTGAGCTATATGTGTAGATAGTCTCCAAAGCAGAGATAGGTTTTCTTTGTTTGGCTCACTATTTCACTTATGTTGATTTGTGCTGTGTTTTAAGCGACAGGCACAATAAAGCCTTGTTATAATTTCACCTTATAACAGTCTCCATTATGTACCTCTGCACATGTCCTCCTACAGGTCCCTAGTATAAGAGGGGATGCCCAGTTAATGCCCAGGTCACCCAGAATCTGGTACAGGGGTTCTGGGGTTACTCCAACCATACATAAAGTTGCAAGGAGTTTTAAAGTCTAAGTTCAGTTTATAGTGTGTGGGGAATACGGCTAGTGACAATAAAGTGCAGATTCTTATTCTATTCCCCATAACCAGAAGGCTTAGAAGAGTATAAAGTATATATTTTATTAAACAGTATGTTTAACGTATGTATATGCTTGTGCATGGTATATGAGCTGGGACTTCCAGGTCCAAGGTTCCGAGAGACCATGTGGCTACCAAGCCTGGTGCCACCAAGTCTGCTCGGGTCCCTGACATGAAAGCCTCAGAGGTTGCCAAGGTGTGAAAGCCATTTGGGCAGCGGAGCTAGCCTCAAGTACTCACGTCCTGAGATGAATGGGAGTCCTCGGACCACCATTTGCCCCAGCCCAGACTGTGAGGAGCCTAACTCAGCGGGTCACTTCTGACTGACAAGTGGCAGAGGTGCCAGGTTGGCGCATGCCTTTGTCCGATTCTGAATCCATGCGTGCCCGGCTTGGATATTCTGGCAGCGCTCTGATAGGCTGGTAGGAATATTCCCACGCTTGGATTGGCTGTAGTATTTCATGAATGAACTCTGAAATACTATAAGAAACCCTCAGCCAATCCGGAGCTGAGATTCTACACGCCAGAACAGCCGCAGCAAATTTGAAACGACCAAAAGATGCTTTTGGAGAAATAGCAGCGCGCCGGCCTCAGAGATATCAGGTCAAAATGGTAATGCGCGCACACTGTCTGCTTACAGAGGGCGCGCGTACACGCTCCTCTTCTAAGGCCTGTCACTCTTTTCTAAGCCCCACTTTTCGGGGCCAAGTTCTGAGAATAGAACGTAGCCGTCGTGGCTGGGATTGCTGCTGAAAAGAGTACCAGGACGTTTGGGACTAACTAATGGGGGGGGGAATCGGAGCTGTGAACAGTGGGGGAGGGAGCGCAGCTCTGAACAGCTGTGAAGACGGGGGGAAGGGAGTTGAGAGGGAGGATGGGGGAGCCAGAACATTACATCACGGACCACGCCGGGTATATCAGCTAGTATATATATATATATATATATAAAAACACAACACAACAGCGCAATACCATAAATGAAATGTCCTCAAACCTTAAACATAAAAATATGAATAAGACCCAGAAAAATATATATAAATAAATTAAAACAATTAAGCAAACTTGATAGTCCAGGTAATATTCCAAGCTTCAAACCAGGGAGAAGCTAATCACCAATTGTTATAGCGGGGGCAGCCGAATCCAAAGGAGGATTCACTTCCACAACTGAAATGGAAAAGAAAAAAGCGCACCCCCTAAAAATAGGTGGTAGGCAATGCACACTTACAAGAAATACATATGCAATATTCACATAAAAGGTATCTTTAAGGAGCCTCGAATGCCCAGCCGGTAGATGGATTATGGGAACCCAACCAACTCACTGCGATCACACTGGGCAGATGGCGTCTCTCATAGCATAGAAAGCTTGTGCTAGCTGGTCAATGGCACAGTCCAGGCTTAACCGCGGGGTCCTCCGCCAGACAACAGGCAATCAATAGGCTCCTAAAAAGTTCAATGAAAGTCTCTCCAATAGTGATGCGGAAGTACCGCGAGACTCTAGTGACATCAGCCCTATGCGTTTCGGCCGCGACTGCGAACTTCGTAGTGATCTATGGTCCTTTTCCCATTTTTAGGATCTCCTTGTGTGCTTCCTGAGAAGCTTTGAACTCCTTCACTGCATTAACCCCCACCACCATTGCAGCAGTGGCTCACGGGAGGGCGGGAGGGTTGTAATTCCCCCCTGGAAGGGGGGAGGTGAAGGGGGGGGGGGGGGGAAGGGGGGGGGAGGGGAGGGGGGGGAGGGGAAGGGGGGGGGGTGAAGGGGGGGGGGGAGGAGAAGGGTTGGGAGTTAAGTGACAATTAATGTATCCTGCGGCCGCTTGCTCCCCCGTCCGGCCGTTCCCTCGCTGTCTTGGCCGGTCGTTCGTTCACCCCCCCACCCTTGGAACCTTCCGTCTGCTGGGGATGTTCATCAGACAGAGGCGCGTGCACGCGGCGTGCGCTCCCCCGCGGATCTGAGGCGCGAGGCAGCGTGTTTGCAATTGGTGTGGTACGCATGAGGGGGTGGTGTGGTACGGGTGAGGGGGTGGGCTGCCCGCTCCCGCTCCCAGCTGTCCGTTCCGCCGCTTGAGGTGGGAGGCGCCGGGGTGTGAGGCAGCGGGAGGCACCGGGGTGTGAGGCGGCGGCCCTGCGGCAGGGGTGTGAGCTGGGAGGCAAGGCGGGAAGAGAGGCTGAAGGCGCAGGGGTTTGAGGCCCCGGCCGCAGGGGTGTGAGCTGGGAGGGGAGGCGCAGGAGTTTGATGCGGCGGCCCGCCGGCAGGGGTGTGAGCTGAGTGGGAAGGCTGGAGGCGCAGGGGTGTGAGGCGGCAGTTTACTTACTTACCTGGGTGGGAGGTGGTGTGTGTGTGTCCCCACACCGGCCAATGAGAGGTGTGAGGAGAAGAGAGTGGCAGTTGGGTGACGTCATAGAGGGCAGGGATACGGACCAATCTGATTGGCCAGAGGCTGAGGACCAATCAGATTCACCACATCTAGCACCAACCTCACAAATTTCAATTTTATATATTAAGATTGGGGGGAGGTTGGGGTATTTTATATATGTATTGGGGGGAGGTTGGGGTATTTTATATATGTATTGGGGGAGGTTGGGGTATTTTATATATGTATTGGGGGGAGGTTGAGGTATTTTATATATGTATTGGGGGGAGGTTGGGGTATTATATATATGTATTGGGGAGAGGTTGGGGAATTTTATATATGTATTGGGAGGGGGGTTGGGGTATTTTATATATGTATTTGGGGGGGTTGGAGTATTTTTTTTATATGTATTGAGGGTGTCAAGTACTTTTAATATGTATTGGGAGGGTGTAACAGAAAGCGGAAGGATGGGCTTTGGCCGTGGTAAGCCCGAGCTTCCCACAAACAGGGGAGGTATGTAACAGGGGACTTATCCCTGTTCACAAATGTGCCTCTAATCCAGCAGTGTGGTGGTTAACTGCTGGTGGGCAATTAACTAACACCACCTGCCTGATTGCTTAGAAAAGCATGTCTTTTGAGACAGGAAGTGAGACTCCTTTGCTCACACCTGAGCTGAACTTTGGAGACAGAGCAGGGATTCCTTAGTCCACAACTGGGCTGAACCAAGGAAGGGACGCTTGTCTTGAGCCCTGCCAGAAGAAATAGCAGAGCTGCTTTCAAGACACAGGGGAAACTTCTAAACCTGAATGCTGACACACCCTGAGGAAAAGGGAGCTGAACCAGGGACAGAGAAGATTTTCCCTCCAAACCACAAGAAACAGATAAGACTTTCATTTATAAGACTTTCTATATCTCCTTATTTCATGCTGTATATTTGGGGCTGGTAAAGAGCCTAGCTAACCAACCCAATCAGAGAGGGCTGAGCTATATGTGTAGATAGTCTCCAAAGCAGAGATAGGTTTTCTTTGTTTGGCTCACTATTTCGCTTATGTTGTTTTTTTGCTGTGTTTTAAGCGACAGGCACAATAAAGCCTTGTTATGATTTCACCTTACAACAGTCTCCATTGTGTACCTCTGCACATGTCCTCCTACAGAGGGTCTCGCATATTTTAGCATTTTGTCCAGTATTTTTGGACAAGCCACCTGGCAACCCTAGCCGCCATTCCCCCCCCCCCCCCCCCCCCCCCCCCCCCCCCCCGCCCCCCCCCCCCCCCCCCCCCCCCCCCCCAGGAGCAGCCACCGGCGCCCCCCCCCCCCCAGTAGCAGCCACCGGCGCCCCCACCCGCCCCAGGAGCAGCCACCGGCACCCCCCCCAGTAGCAGCCACCGGCACCCACCCCCATTGGCAGCCCCCGGCACCCCCCCAATTGGCGGCAGCCAACGGCCCCCCATCCACAAGTCTGATTTTTTTTTGTATTGGGGGTGTATTTTTTATATGTATTGGGTGGTTAAGTAAAAGTTGCGCGCTAAAAAAAAAAAAATTCCATAGACGGTACGCTATGGGTTGGGGGGGGCCATGCTCCTTCCATTTGTCCCGGGCCCCATTATTTCTGTTGGCGGCCCTGGTTATACATGCTGACTTTCAAACACAAAGCGCTCTGCAATCATATGCCAGTGGTATTCATGAACCCCCCTATAAGTGGAACATAATCGCCAGGTTTTTGGCAGCCTCAATAAGGAAGGACATACTGGAAAACAAGAAGTAACTGTATTTTTTTCCTGGTAACATATTTTCTATATAAAGAATGGAGATGTTGTTATCAATATCAAAACTGCAAAAAGATAAAGAACTTTCCAAACGATATCAATGATAAAAAAAACCTGTGGCTGGAACTGAGCCCAAGAGCTTACGCATAAATTCTATATACTCAAAAGCGGCCATTGGGCCATTCTCAGCTGGAAATCCCCATTGATATCAGACTGCAACAAACTATGACTATGCCAAAATTAAGAACTATAATGTGGGTCCATTAAAAGGCATCACTGCCAGCAATAGGAACCATTTGCTTTATTGTAATGTACACTATTTATGATAAATATACACATAAATCTGATTAGCCGCTACTGAGTATATAGAATTTGCACCATAACCCCTCCCTCACTTCAACTATTTTCTGAGGCAATATTAGTAACTTTCAAACACTGAAATATGTGAGAAACCATGGTATGGTATAGAGCCATGTTTACTAAAACATCTGGCTCCATAAGAGACCTCCCCATGCCGGAAGACACCTTACAGCCTGTTTACTCTATTGGGCTCTAAAGGGCCATATTTGCTCAGCCTTGGTGTCTTTTGGCGCTTAAGAGCTGGATAGTTTCTTCTTACTCACAACCTTCTCCTCCTGAGATTGATACATCTGCATATATAGTTGGTGTTGGCTCATACTGAGGGTTTCCTGAAGATATCCCTGACCCTGATTCTACATGGACATGCCGTGCATTGTCCATTGTGTCAGGCTGATCCCCCCTTAAAGAGCGCATATAAACAAATGAGTTCATAAAGACTTTCTTAAACTTTTTTGATGCAAAACAGTACAATACCGGATCAATACAGCAGTTTGTTTCTAATAACATCCAGGTAATATAATAGGCAACCTCCATCCTTTCCAGTAAAGAACAGTACGATGGAAAAAACAAATTAATAGTAACTCCTATTGTTCTTGGGATATGTATTGGAACATAACAGATAATAAATATAACCAGTGAAACACTTACTGTTTGTATGGATTTAGACATCATAACTTTGCTTAGAGAATTAATGGGATTCACATTGAGAATATATCTAATCAACAGGCTGTAACAAACTATGGCTATTCCAAAAGGAATTAGAAGCCCAGTAAATATTATGACCCCGTTCCAAACAAAGAATAGAAAAGCCAGTTCATTTTGATGAAAGCTGAGACATTTGGTGGCTCCATCAACATCGGATTTTTTCATGGTGAAGAAAAATGGAAAACCTTGAAGACATAGACACCCCCAGACAACAAGGCAAACTTTTGTGATGAACGAGTTTCTGTTAAAAACAGTTATTTTTACTCTGTGAACAACTGTGATGTATCTGTGAATGCTGATTAAGGTGAGGAAATATATGCTTCCGTATATGTGAGCGCTGAATAAGAAGACCTTAAACTGGCAAACGAATGTTCCATAGGGCCAGTGGTGAGTCAATGAATATATAATAATTAGAGGAGCCACTGGTGTGATGATGGCATTAGAGATGGCCAGGTTGAACTGAAGGATCATTAAGGAATTCCATTGCTTTATACGGAACCAAAATATATATAAACTGATACAGTTCATTAAAAAACCGATGCAGAACAGAAAACTCAGGAAGATGGGGATCCAAATATGGACGTCCGGCGTCTGGCAGCTCGTTAAATTGTCCGACGTGTTCATCATCCCAGAAGACGGTTTGTGTTATAATACGGAATCAACCTATAAAATCAAAAGAAATCTAAAACTGTTTTTACAACATTTGATACATTTGGCAAAGCAGCAAATATTCCCTGGTGTACAGGTGGGAAACAACAAATATCAGCACAATTATTATTATTTTTTAAACCCCACATCTTTCAATATTTATGTGGCAGATTTGCACATTTGGCTTGAAGGCATGATTCATCCTTCCTTATGGAGAGGGAGCAGTTTGAATACTGTCCCCTCAGACTACCCATCAAGCTTTGGAGCAGAGCTACTGAAATGATGGACTCTGAATGTGGACCTTAAGCTTACTTTGCTGAATCCCAAAGAATTCTCAGGGACCAACCTCCTTCTCTTTACTCCCTAGTTCCGGGCTTAAGTGGAGGGAGGACGCCCGCCAAATGGTTGTCTAAGTCCTTCAAACTTAAGTGAACAGAAAGTGGATATCTATGAACAATTATACTTCTCTCTATATAAAATAATTCCCCATGTTGCTTCTCCTTGTACTGAGTTAACATTCATCCTTCAGCTGTCATATCTCACACTAAGTAGTAAAATATCTTATTAGTGTTAGCGGAGCAGATTTATTTTTAAATCATATCATTCACCTTTCACATAACATCATAATAGGAAACTTACCAGATCCATCATCATAAACTCCAATTTGTGGTGTTGTTTTAATTATATGATAAGAATTGTCATTATTTCACTAGGCAGGAGTTTTCAGTGGCTTTCGGAAAATAGATCATTAGTATGTTATAGTATATATGTTTTTACCACCTTTCGTAATTGGTTGCTGACCTCTCAGGCAGTGAAGGGGCCATGTGAATTTTGCTGCAAGTTCTTTTATTTCAGTCATTTCATGAACACCAAACTATTGCTATGGGTTTCAGTGTAAAAGGTGATACTGTAAGGAATCGGGGAACACATCCCCCGCGGCATGTTCCCTCCTTACCTGAAGCTCCACACACCTCCGGTCCGCTTACATTGCACGCGCGCACACGGAGCTCCTTGTACCAAGCCATGGAGGTTGGCTCCGCCCCCTGCCCGTAACGCACATCTGTCACACGCAGCGCGCACACATGACATCATGCACCGCTCCGCAGCTGTGAGGCAAAACTCTCCTACCTGTCCCCTGCACCTTGCAGCCAATCTCTGCCTCCGCAGAGACCATGCCTCCGCTCCTCCCCTCTGTCTGATTCGCCCAACTCTCCTATATCTACCCAGCTCTCTCAGTCCAACATTGTTGAGCATAGTTCGTGGCAGCCTTGTGCTTTCCTCATTCTGTTCCTAGCCTCTGCCTTGCCTTGCCTTGTTCCCTTGCTGCTTGATCTCACATGTACCGACCCAGCTTGACTTTGGACCCCTCTCTGGATAACGACCCCATCTTGCCTCTAACTACTCGCTCTTCTCCATCCCTGACCATGGCTATAGGACACTCTACGATTCTGCTGGCTCCAACCCTTGACCTCGGCATAACGGACACTGACTATCCTACTGGCTCCTCCCCATGACCTCGGCAAGTATCAAGACTAACCCACTCTCTCCAATCCAGACCCGGCTACGCTGACTATCCACCCTCCAGGCATGCCTCCGCTGCTGTGGGTGCGCAGTTTTATACTTTCCCACCTCAGTACCGGGGTCCCGCCTTGTTCGTGGTGAGCGCAAGCATTACAGATACACTGTGAGTGCTCATTTCCATCTCATTACCCAGAATCCTTGGATGCAATGGAAGCATCGTATGATGAGATAATGGGGAAAGGCAGGGTTTTTGACCTGTCTGAGACATGTGATTGTGCCCATGTAAGAGACGTGTGCAGAGGTACATTTAATGGCGGCTGATTAGGGGGAAATTAAATCTTGGTTTTATTGCGCCTGTTCCTTTAACAATGCAACACATACAAAAAGATACAAAATAAAGGCCTACTCCGCTTTAGAGAAATAACTAAACCTTTACTCCAGCCCTCTCTAACTGAGTGGGTAACTTGGCTGATTATCACCCCAAACAAACATATATATATACACACAACAGTCCGACAAGAAAGTCTCTTATCTGTTTCTGTCAGCTGTAGGGGAAGGCCTCTCTGCTCTCCTGGGTCAGCACCCTTGTGTGCTATGGAAATGTCCATGTCCAGGTATAGAGGTCTTGTCCCCTTGTCTTGTTGTCAGCTTACAGTCCTGTGTGCATCAAGACATCATCTTTTTCTCAGGTCAGCCCAGTTGTGGGCTAAGGAAAATCTCTGCAGTCCTCCTTCTCCTTATGTCAGCCCAAATGTGAGCTAAGGAATCTCTCTCCTGTGTCTCTGTAACAGGGGACTTATCCCTGTTCAAAAATGTGTCTCTAATCCAGCAGTGTGGTGGTTAACTGCTGGTAGACAATTAACCAACACTACCTGGCTGATTACAGGTGTCAGAAAAGCCTGCCTCTCAGACAGGAAAGGAGATTCTTCCTGAGCTCACATGTGAGCTGACCCAGGAAGCAGAAAGACAGAGAGTTCCCTAGTTCACAACTGGGCTGACCTGTGGAACAAACAGATGTCTTGAGCGGCAAAGAGACTGCACGTTGCCAGCAAGACACCGGGGACAATACTTATAAACCTGGATCCTGACATTACCTTACCAATGTTATGGGGGATATGGTTGGTGACAGTACAGATGCAGCTGCCGGTTTTAGACCACTTGCCATGGAGAATCTGTGACCATTTGGAGTAACTCGTGAGATGGTCCAGAGCAGGCTTAAATGGTCCATCGGATTAACACAGCAGGGGCATTAGTCTGGCTGCATAAATCTCGCAGTGTTACTGCGAGATAGCCACAGATTTTCCATGGCAAACGGTCTAAAACTGGCGGCTGCAGCTGTACCATAGGGACATTAGGCAGAAAATGGCGGTTCACAAACATCACGGGATGTGAAGGATATGGAACTGTGGATGTCCAAAATGATACCTTATAAGACTACCCGCTTTCAGATGGGGGCCGGCAGCTTACAGTATGGTGGGCAGTCGGACCGGGACTACGAAGGGGACATGCTGACAATTTAAGGAGGGACAGTGTAAGTGGGGTTGGGGTGTCAATCTAAGCACGAGTGCAGTGACTGCTGGGGTTGCCACCCAGCATTGAAGTCTTTAAAAAAGGGTAAGGGTGGATTTAGAAAGGGAGAAGATGGAGAGACTGGGGCGAAGAGCGAGGACACTGGTGAACGTCGATGAGATAGCACCGTGGCTCTACCATAATCTTGTGTAGGATCCTGTATGCGTCTTTTAAGAGGGCCAGGGACCTGGTAAGGGAAGCAGTGAAGAGGACGTGGAAAACAGAATAGCAGATGCTACAGTAGATGCTAGGGGAGGAGTTGGAAAAGAGTGGAGTAGAGGCCGTTAAGCTGAAGGCGATTAAGGATAGGTTGCTGAGATTGCTTATAAGAACTCGGGAGTTGGGGGGTTCAGCTTCAAGGGTGGCAATGTTTTTGGCAGGACACTCCTTTTTCTTAAAATTGGAAGGAGAGAGGGATTTTACGAAGGATTTCATGATTCACGGGGTGGCGGCAGGTTGGAAGAGAGTAGCTAGATCCAGGGACAAATGGGCCCCGATTTTGTTGTGTTTATCATGTTGTGTTACAAGGTTTTTATTATAATAAAACTGTGACCATTTTTTCTCTCCGAAGAAGTTGTTTGGCATGGTTCTTGGAGGAGGTGACTGGCTCGAGGCATGGGTAAGTGATGCTAAGTGTATATACACGGGCGATACTCCAATTTTATAACACAGATTCCCACAGTGTGTTAATTACCAGTGTATAGATATTAAACCGTGCAGCACTCAAAGGATTTATTTTCTATAAATACGCAGCATCATTATATAGAACAGTTTTCAATATCAGCTTATTATTAATTTGTAACACGTGCACTCCTTACTCACTCCATCTCTATCTTCCCCCTCTCTCTCTCCTGCTACCCTGTATTCCTCGTCTCTCTTTTCCTCAACCTCTTTCCCTCAACCTCTTTCCCTCATTCTTCCCCTTCCTCGTTTCTCATTCCCCACCTCAACTCTTCCCCCTCTCTCTCCCCAGACTTCCCACACTTTTACACACACTTCTCTCCCCCACACCTAACAATAATTGTTTTTTCTTGTATAGCGCTGATAATTTTACATAGCGCTTTACAGAGACATTTTGCAGACATAGCTTACAATCTATGGTGGGTTTTTTTTTGCGCCTGAGGCACTGGTGGATAAAGTGACTTACCCAAGGTCACAAGGAGCCGACACCAGGAATTGAACCAGGTTCCCCTGCTTCAAACTCACTGCCAGAGTCAGAGTCTTTACTCTCTGAGCCACTCCTTCTACCTATTCTTACTCATTCACTCACACACCCTCTCCCTCACTCCCCCCTCACACACACACACATTCACTCCCCCTCTCACACATTTTCCCTCTCACATACTCACACTCTAACACACTCACACACTCTCCCCTCACACACACTCACATACACTCTCCCCCTCTCCTCTCACACACACTCTCCCCTCACACACACACACACTCTCCCCTCTCCTCTCACACACACTCTCCCCTCTCTCACACACACACACACACACACACATTTCCCCCTGTGTCACACACTTCCCATCCCGTTACAAACACTTTTCTCCCCCTTCTCTCAAATACTGTATTCACCTTCTCTTAATCATTCACTCACACATCCTCTCCCTCCCTCACACACATGCACACACACACACACACACTCACTCCCCCCTCTCACACACACCCACACTCCCCCTCTCACACATTTCCCCTCACATACACTCACTCTCCCCCTCTCACACACACTCACACATTTCCCCCTCTGTCACACACTCACACATTCCCCCCCCCCCCTTCAGAGGATTTCTTTAGGAAATAGAATATGAAATACTGCAAATTGGTGCATGCTTGGAGTGGCACATACATGTCCCCCACCCCGCCCTTTGCCCACATACATGCCCGGTATTATCTCTAATTTTTTAACGGACAGAGTAACCAAATACCGGGCCGTCCGGTTCAATACCGGACACCTGGCAACTCTATGTACAACACATGGCCCACGACAGCCAATAGGGCTCGAGGATTCCCCTGCTCAGGGAATAGATACTTTGTGTGCGCTGCGAGCCACGCCATTCGGAAGAGGGAGCTGGATCCAGCAGGTAGTATCTCAGAGCCAGTCTCACCCCCCTCCCTTCATCCTCTCTCACCCCCTCCCTTCATCCTCTCACTCCCCCTCCCTTCATCCTTTCTCATCCCCCCTCCCTTTATCCTCTCTCACCCCCCTCCCTTCATCCTCTCACCCCCCTCCCTTCATCCTCTCTCACCCCCCCTTATCCTCTCTCACCCCCTCCCTTCATCCTCTCACCCCCCCTCCCTTCATCCTCTCATCCCCTACCTTTATCCTCTACCCCCCTGCCTTCATCCTCTACCCCCCTGCCTGTGTCCTCTGTGTATTTGTTCTGTTTTTCTGTTTTGTCCTAGTGTGTGTGTGTGTGTGTGTGTGTGTGTATTTGTACTTGTACTGTCGTGTGTGTGTGTGTGTGTGGGGGGGGGGGTGGTGAGAGAGGATGAAGGCAGGAGACACAGGACACACACACAGGAGACAGGACACAGAGGACACAGACTCACCTCTCTCTGCTTCATGCTTTTCCTCTGCTCTTTGGCCCCACCTCCTCCTGATTGGCTGCATTACACAGCAGCAGCCAAATCAGGGTGGAGGAAGCTGCCCAGCCCCCTAGCAGCAGCAGCCCTGCTCTATCCCTTCTCAGGGGAAATCCCGCGATTAGTTACTATGTCCAGAGACATAATACCGGCATACACATACATGCCCCCCCCCCCCCCCCGCACACATATATGTACATAGAGGTAATACCGGTATACACATACATGTCCGGAGATGTAATACCGGCATACACATACATGCCCCCCCCCGCACACATACATGTACAGAGAGATAATACCGGCATACACATACATGTCCACCCCACACACATACATGTACAGAGAGGTAATACCGGTATACACATACACGCCCAGAGAGGTAATACCGGCATACACATGCATGCCCAGAGAGGTAATACCGGCATACACATGCATGCCCAGAGAGGTAATACCGGCATACACATACATGTCCCGTCCCCCCGCACATATACATGTCCGGTATTATCTCAAATACCGGGCTGTCCGGTTCAATACCGGGCTGTCCGGTTCAATACCGGACACATAGCAACCCTACGACACACATACACACACACTATCCACACTCACACATCCCCCCCCGTGTACACTGCCGACACAGTTTATCCGAGTGCGGCTCATTCCGCAAGCCGGGAAATGTCCCGGCTTGCGAGCCGCACTCCCTCAGCGTGCCGCGCATCACCGATGCGCGGTCACGCATCATCGGGTGCCAGCGCCCCCTGCACGCGCGTCCAGGGCTCCCCGAGGGAGCCCTGGTGTCCCGCGATCGCGGGACGGCGGCAGGGGGTTCCGGGGGACCCGGCGGACCCGGCAGCGGTAGGGAGAGCGCCCCGATCGGAGGGCGCTCTTCCGCTGCTTCGGCGCGCGCCCGTCACCCTGCGGCGCGCGCCAGGATACTGCTGCAGCCAAGAACGGGCAAATGCTCGAATAAACTTGGCCGCAGCAGTAACACACACACACACACTCTTACACTCCTTTTATGTGCTGCTTCAGACACAGAGGCAAGCACCCCGAAATTCCCACCTCAAAAACAGTAACAGACATTCAAATCTTCCCATCATTTATCTCTTGTTTCTTTCGTTTCTCAATGATATATATATATATTTAAAGTTCAACACGTACAAGCGTGTGACGGTGAGTGACGGTGCCAGGTGGGCGTGAACTTTTCTGGCAGGGTGTGGAATGCCTTCCTGCCCCTGCCAGGACCTAAATAACCTCTCTATTGTGCTCCTCTCCATCTCCACTGTGTTATAGGGGGGGATATGGGAAGCCAGGGGGGGTCTCTAGGCTACTAAATGAATAATTGTTAATAAATTGCATTCTTAGGCAGATAATAGAGGGGAATATCATGTATACTGGTATCTTGGAAGAGGGAGGTACCCCTCCATATATTAAAACAATCAATCAAATTCACCAATTAGACTGTAAGCTCCTCGGGGCAGGGACTCCTCTTCCTTAATGTTACTTTTATGTCTAAAGCATTTATTCCCGTGATCTGTTATTTATATTATCTGTTATTTATTTGATTACCACGTGTATTACTACTGTGAAGCGCTATGTACATTAATGGCGCTATATAAATAAAGACATACAATACAATACCAAGTAAGAAGGGGCAGGAGGAAAACTTAGCACTTTCAATAACTTATTTACAACTCATCAAATTCATGTCAATGGGTGAGTCCTGTGTCAGTCTTGTCTCTTCAGCTGACCCCTCAGGATCTTTACCATTCAAAAGATGACATCACTTGGCAATCCTGACTGGACAAGAATGGTCACCTGGCAACGGTCATATATACAACATGTGCCTCTTTGTGTGGGGAATTACACTTTCACCCCTCTTAAATATACACTTCCAACTGTATAACTATCTAACTACCTTATGTAACCCTCCCTGCCTGCCCGGCTCCAAGGGAGTTTACATCAAATGTCTCTTTAAGTGGCTTGCTCAGCGTTGGGTACCTTGTCAGGGTGCTGGGTTAGTGCAGGCTGGGCGCTGGGTACCTTGTCAGGGTGCTGGGTTAGTGCAGGCCGGACGTTGTGTACCTTGTCAGGGTTCTGGGTTAGTGCAGGCCGGACGTTGTGTACCTTGTCAGGTGCTGGGTTAGTGCAAGCCGGGCGTTGGTAATGCAGGGACTTTATTCATACAATAGCAGCTCTATTTATCCCCATTGATAAAGTCTCATTTACACAGTATACATCACTTTGTGTATAGTCTCATCACTGTTATCGGCTTGTGCTATCTGTATCCTCTTCCCTAGCTACCCCCAATCTCAACCTGCTAGGGAAGTGCTGAGGCTTGACTAATCCCTATTACTTGAGTAATCCCTCTGCTGTGTAGTGTCAATAGTGCTCCATCTCCATTGGGCCCCGGTCGGGCCTTATCCCCGTCTCGGGTACTGAGTGCCATCTCGTGGCCTTCTGGGTAAGAGTCAGCTATGGACCCTTCAATGAATCATAAGAGCCATGTGGAGCCATTCCTGAGGAAGCTATCTAAACAGGGCACTGCCCCTAACGATAACATAATAAGATGGATTCTTACCATATACTGTACTAGACATATCTATATTATAAACCTATAGACACTATTCCCTGTGTGATCCCTCACCTGTAACTCCTCCGGGGACCTGACCTTCTAGATCCCTCTCCATACTATATGTATCCTGCTATTACATCCCTATCACTGGGTCGAAGTGTGTGGAGCTATGATTCTGTATGTATAGGTTTCTGTAGGAGCTCAAATGCTTGGTCCCTTTATATAAGTTCATATATGCAGAGGTGACCATGCACGGGGAATATAAATGGCTGAAGTGCAGTTCTCAAATTCCAATTTCACATATATTGACACAATAATCCCTGGAGATGTCTAGTGAGGGTGTCGTCACTTCTTCTCTCCTTAGGGTGGCCCATAAAAAATGAGAGTACTCACTGTTGTTTCCCTGCAGGTCCTCAGGCGTGCAACCGCGTCCGAAGTCCAAGAGAATCCAAAATGTAGTTTGTGGTGCACAGCGACAAAGAGCAGGTAATGTGGCAATAAAAGTATGATTTATTCAAGCTGCATTAAAAAATATGATTCTGCCTGGTGATAGGAAAAGGGGCGTTATCTCTGTGTGGGCCCACACGGTTAACCCTCTAATGCCATTGTAATCCCAAAGAGCGGTTCCACTTATTCTATAATAAATCATCTACAAAATATCTAACATACACTTTTTTATACATGCAGGGTTTCCCTTACTAAGTTAATAACATCTTAACCTATATAAACTTTCTATAAACATTATAAACTTTCTATAAACATTATCAAAACTTTACATCAACCTTGTATTAAACAACTAATTCAGGAGACAGCCGAGCTGCGGAGGTCTGAGACTTCTTACGGGACACGGAGTCTGAGAGGAGCACACAGATAAATATACGTACGATAATACGAGAAAATCTTGGGAGTGCCATTCCAATTTAAAAAAAAAATAAGATTCAATAAGCTGAAGAAGTCATGAAACTTCTATAGGAATTGCTTGGAATGTGCAGGACCTCTCCGTTGCTGGAACGTCTGATCTTTTTGTAGGGCTTGGTGGTCGTGAATGGGTTGTAGTTTACACACTGGTCCTGCGTCCCCTTTGGGCATCAGCAGGGGCTGCTCAGAATCCAATCTCTCACACCATATGTTGCCGGGACAACGCAACAGCACATGGGTTATCTGAATAGGCTTGTTTATTCAGCCACAAAAACATAGAACACAAAAAGAGCTTCATTCAGCATAGGTGTAATGTAACAAAAAAAAACTATTTAGAACAGTTATCCCGGAACCAGGGTCATGTGTGAAGTATGAATAGTTAGCTTTAACTCATGTCTTCCCTCTTCCAAAGCATCACAAGTCCTTATTGTCTGTCTTAACTTTATTGCAGAAGGAGAAAACAAAGGGTACTTGTAGGTGTAGTGTGAGTAGAGAGTGCTTCTCTGTCAGAAATGCTTGCGTAAGGTTAGACTACGGTAAAACAGAAAGGCTTTGCCAGGGTAGTAGCAGGCAGATGCTGTACCCAGGGTGGAAAAGGAAGTGAGGAGCAAGGGTCACACTAGAAGTGAGATGGGACAAACTAACTGTCAGCAAGGCAGGAGGGAGGGCAGAATAGCGCATTCTGAGAAGGATCTCAGAGGTTGCTATAGCAACTCACAGACCTCATGAACAGAGGCAGAAAATGCAACATAGTGATACATCACACAGTGTTAGGAATGTGAGCACACAGCGCCTCAGGCGGAGCTCACGGTTCTCTCCTTACACTGCTCAGACCCTTCCACTACAACCACGCAAGCCCCCTTCAGCTTCATCACTTACCCCTCGGCATGGTGGGACGCTCCACGAAGTTCTTCCTCCACTCTCTGCGCCGCAGCCGTCGGCACGGAATCGCCGCCCCGCACGCACGTGCGCACCCCACGTTGCTTCCTCTCATGCACACGTCGGACTTACAGTGCACACACAAAAGCCCTTGAACTTATCCCCACCCGGCTCCGCCCCCAAACACTGCATGGTTACAATCTGGCTCTTGCTGAGTGTCACCTGAGCTCTAAGAACAGCAGCCAATGCGTTGAAGCTCCCTGGGCTCCTCCAGGCACGCCCCCTCTCCTGGTTGGCTGTTCCAGCTTTATATACCCTCTCTGTTCTGTGCTTCCTTGCTCGTCATAGTTTTTGTATGGGTGTTTCACAGTGCTTGTTCTTTGTTTCTCTCGGTTTTGACGCGGCTTTGCAGACTACCCCCTTTGGCTCTTGACTTCGGATTGTTCCTGTTTACGTACCTTCTGGCTCCCTTCGACCACGGCACTCATCTCGATCCCTCCATACGTCTCCTGCCCCTGATCTCGGCAACGCAACGACCATTCTTCTGGGAAAACGGTACCGGCAAGTATTCACGCAATACACCCCATCTGGTCTGGCACCATCTAATACCACAACCCGGACACGTCCCTCGCTCTGTCGGTGTGTATTCATACCTGACACATCAGTTCTAGGGACAGGTCTGGTCTGCGGGCAACCCCGGCGTAACATTATGACAAGCCCACAAGACGCAGACCAGGCCGAACTGAGGCAAGCAATCTCTACGCTGATACAGCAAAACCAGGCCATGGCCGATCAGATTGTGGCCCTAGCACGCCAAATGGCCAAACTTTCGGCTCTGGTACCGGAAGCACCTGTTCCTCTTTCTTCTCCACAGGCTGCAGAACCAGTCAGACCCAGCAGTCAGGACGTGAAGATACCGCCTCCCAAGCCGTACGCTGGCAACCCGCATGAGTGCAGAGGTTTCCTTAACCAGTGCGAGGTTCAATTTGAAATGGCACCCCTTCAGTACGACACCGGTCGGAAGAAGATAGCCTACGTGTACAACCTACTGACGGGCACCGCGCTGGCATGGGCCTCGCCAGTCTGGGAGTTGCGCCCGGATATGACACAAGACTACATAGCCTTCAAGGGTGAGTTCCGACAAGTCTTTGATTCCCCTGCACGCCGGGAGATGGCGTCTGTTTCCCTCCTCCAGATAACTCAGGGGCGAAGATCGGTGACACAGTATGCGGTGGAATTTCGCACACTCGCCGCCGAGACGAACTAGGGACAAGAGCCGCTCGTCTCCGTCTTCTGGCAAGGTCTCTCGGAGTCCATCAAGGACGATCTTGCTCGGCAACCCAGGCCAGACCAATTGGAGGCGCTCATCGACTTGGCCGTACGCATTGATCAACACATCCAGGTACGACGCTCGGAGCATCAGCATGCCCGGCCACTAACCTTCCGAGCACCCTTCCCCAACTCTCCTCTGGTTCCTAGACCGCCTCCTTCGCAGCAGCTGGCACTGGTGCCTCCCAAGCCAATGCAATTAGGGGTGCAACAGATCCGGAATCCACTACGACAACACCGCTACGCCGGCGGACTCTGTTTCTACTGTGGATCCCCTGAACATCTGGTCCGTGCATGCCCTTTGCGTCCGGGAAATGGGAACACTCAGTGAGTATGGAGGGGCTCTCACTGGGTGTTATCTCTTCTCGTCCCCTCCCCAAGGAGGCACTGCCTAAGAAACTTACGATTCCTATTTCTCTCGCAGGCGCTTTATCGACTCCGGTGCTGGAGGAAACTTTGTAGACCTTGTTTTCGCCAAAGAACTGGATACCTTTGGTGAAGAAGGCCCAACCTATTGCCTTGGTTGGGATTGACGGTCGGTCACTGTCTCCAGCCGTTATCTCGCTACAGACCGTACCTCTCCTCCTATCTACCTCCTCCCACAGCGAGACCCTGGTCCTTGACGCCATCCATGCCCCGGGTACGCCGGTAACCCTTAGCCTACCTTGGTTGCAGAAGAACAACCCTCCAATTGACTGGGTCTCACCTACCCCCATCACCTGGAAACCGAGGTCAGGGAAGTCTCCCAAACTCTTGGCTAACACAATGATTCAGGACTCCATTCCTCCCCCTGTGTACCACCCTTTCTGCGAGGTCTTTAACAAGGTCCGCTCAGCACAATTGCCTCCTCATCGGTCCTACGATTGCCCCATCGATTTGGTCCCAGGATACACCTTGCCCAAGTCCAAGACTTACCCATTGTCGATACCTGAGTCTCAAGCCATGGAAGACTACATAAAGGAGAATCTTGAGAAAGGATTCATACGGCCCTCCAGTTCCCCGGCGGGAGCAGGGTTCTTCTTCGTGAAGAAAAAGGATGGTACTCTGAGGCCATGTATTGATTACCGGGGCTTGAACGGTATCACCATAAAGAACCACTATCCTCTCCCCTTGATCACGGAACTCTTCGATAAACTGCGTGGGGCTAAGATATTTTCCAAATTGGATCTCCGTGGGGCTTACAACTTGGTCCGCATCAGGCAGGGCGACGAGTGGAAGACGGCCTTTAACACCCGCTGTGGGCATTATGAGTACCTCGTCATGCCTTTTGGTTTATGTAACGCCCCGGCTGTCTTTCAGGACTTTATTAATGACGTATTTCGGGAGGTGCTCAACATCTTTGTTATTGTCTATTTAGATGACATTTTGATCTTCTCCAAGAATCTCCAGGATCACATTCGTCACACCTCGTACGTCCTCTCACGTCTACTCAAACATCACCTGTACGCCAAACTAGAGAAGTGTACCTTCCATCAACGCTCTACCCAATTTCTGGGCTACATTATTTCGGATGAAGGCTTTTTGATGGATCCAGGTAAACTCCAGGCAGTTACTGAATGGCCCAGACCAGAAACTCTCAAGGCTATCCAGCGCTTTTTAGGATTTGCGAACTACTATCAGAAGTTCATTTGCAATTTCTCCACTCGAATGGCCCCCATCACGGCGTTGACTAGGAAAGAGGCTGACCCTTCTGCCTGGTCCGCCGAAGCTATCTCCGCCTTCCAGGCCCTTAAAGAGGCATTCGTCACGGCACTGATCCTGCGCCACCCCAACATGGATCTTCCCTTTGTAATAGAAGTTGACGCATCGGACTGCGGTGCAGGGGCTGTACTATCACAGAGGTACTCGCCCCAGGATAAACTTCAACCTTTTGCATATTTCTCCAAGAGATTCTCCTCTGCCGAGAGGAATTACGACGTTGGCAACAGAGAGTTATTGGCCGTTAAAATGGCACTACAAGAGTGGACACATCTGTTGGAAGGGTCAAGGGAGCCATTTTCTATTTTAACGGACCACAAAAATTTACTTTATATCGAAGGAGCACGTCGCCTCGGTCCTCGACAAGCTCGCTGGACACTCTTTTTCTCTCGCTTCAACTATCACCTATCCTATATCCCGGGAACGAAGAACGTGAAGGTAGATGCGTTGTCCAGACAATACTCCTCGGAAGACAGGCCTGAGGCAACTTTGGAACCTATCCTACCTCCCGAAAGAATTTTGGCTACTTCCACCTTCAAATCGCTAGACAAGATCAAAAGGGACCAGCAACAGATCCCTTCAAACACGCGATCCCCTCTAACAGGCCTTCGTCTCGCCCAGATTCATTCCAGAGGTCCTATATTGGGGACACTCTTCTAAACCCCAGGTCACCCGGGCTTCAGAAGGACGTTAGACTTAATTCGTCGGAACTTTTGGTGGCCCAGTATGTCTAAAGACATTGCGGAATACACTCGCGCTTGTCCTGTATGTCTCCAGAACAAGACACTTCCACAGAGACCTCAGGGACTTCTCTCCCATTGCCAGTGCCTGCTCGTCCATGGTCCCATATCTCTATGGATTTCATATATCACCTCCCTAGGTCTAGGGGCTCCACACCATTTTAATTGTCGTAGACAGGTTTTCGAAGATGGCCCACTTCATCCCCCTCAAGGGACTGCCCTCCTCTCCCCGCCCTAGCAGACATTTTCTCCGAGCATATCTTTAGGATCCATGCATTCCGTCTTCCATTGTCTCTGACAGAGGATCCCAGTTTGTCTCCAAGTTCTGGAGGACCTTCACTAAAAGACTGGGAATTGTCTCTCTCTCTTCTCCTCTGCATACCACCCCCAGTCCAAGGCAGACAGAGAGAACTAACCAGTCGCTGGAGAAATACCTGATGTTTCATCTCCGATTCCCAGGACATTGGTCCCAACTCCTCCCGTGGCAGAGTAAGCCGG